>JAPUBX010001842.1:0-52448 GCA_028672205.1 Proteocephalus fallax | reverse complement strand
CACCTGGTAACTTAACTTGTTTAATATATCATTTAATGTCTGCCCTTTAATCCACAACAACGCTATTGATCTTGATCACACATTATATTCCTATCCTATTGTTTATCGAAAATAAATCCTCCCTCATAACCTCTCCTGTTAGCTCTATTCTGCCTCAGTATCAAGGTGCATACTCATCCCTATTTTCTCCAGGTCTTCGATCCTACGAGGACATTAAACTTTTGGAGATGCTTCAAAAGCGTTATGAAATCAGATTATTCGCAATCCCATGGATGCTCACAAGAACACTGTGCAAACTTTAATAACCTCCTCTTCGTTAGTAAGTTAATAAACCTTTGTATTCAGCTAGTATTTGCTTTCCATAAACTATTGCATTTATTAATAATAATAATAATCGTAAAATGCATGAATATATTTATATTTTTTGCGTTCCAATCAATGGTAGTGTAGGTTATTTTTATACACTTACATAATAATTAGCTAAATCTTTTGTTTGATTGTAATTTTCATATTTTAATTGCGGGGAAAGCGGTCATTAATCGAATTTTCTTGAAGTTTATTTATCTCTCTGCGTACTTGGGTCCCTAGAACCGGAAAGTCGACGAGAGGTCTTACGTTATTTTTTACAGTAACATTGTTTACAGCTAACGTCATATCGCGATTAAAATGGCGAATCCTTTATGGGTATTTCTGAGCTCTTTTTGTGACGTGGCACTAGCAGCCATGGTTCATGATAAGATGGTTATTTCATGCCCCCAAGTGAGAGCACATGGCTGATCTTCCGTGATTTTTAATGCACCGTTGCCGCCATGTGGGCCAAACTGCTAGTTAAATGGAAGTAAAAACTTGATTTAGCGGGATCTTTCACGACTGTAAAATTTAAACTCCGTGAAGGTTAAATATTTACCTACACAACGTTGAAACTCTCCGAAAATGGGACTTTGAAGAAAATGCAATCGTCTTTTGCCTGTGACAGCTTCTAATATACTGCTTTTTTCGGAGACGGATCATTTACAGAATCTTTTGTTCACGAGATAACGATTGCATTGATGTCTGATATGTGTGTATTTTAAAACGTTTACAATTTTTGTCAATACCACTGGAAAATTATGCACTCATCGGGCCTTTTTTATGATCTCGTCAACTAGCAGGTTACATTTTCGGCCTAAACAGCCTGTTTTCCTGGGATAGTAATTATTATGCCTTCTTCTCATGAAACCCTGCGGATGAATATCGAACCTATGCAATTCCCAGAAATACCAATTTAAAGTTTACCTGTTAAATGTTCTTTTAAGTGTTTTTATTAATTCAAATTACAAATCAATAGGGATGTTCTAACTGAATGTTGTTTGGTAGCGAATATTGAATGGACATAGAGACAAAGCAATTCGTACAATCTTAATTATAATAAAATAATAATTGTAGTCGCTTTATTGAGGTGACGATGACAAACACGTTACGCATACAGCAAGACAGTATGAAAAGTACTATATATGAAAATTTTCTCTTTGTTCTTGCTTCACCTTCTCTGGTGAAACTAAAAATCGGGACAAATAAGAAATGACCAAATCCCGATATGCCGCCGTTCTTGTAGGAATTTAATGGCATTGCCAATGAATTGGTCGAAGAGATTTACGCTTTAGTAAACTAGAATAGAGGCGATTTGAGGAGTCATCTAATTCACCATAATAATTGCTTGAAAATGATTGAACGGGAAATTTCAATGTCAATGTTGGTCAATGTTCAATATATACGTCGCTGGGGAGGAACGTTGACCAAACGGTACTTGTTGCTCTTCAGAAGGGAGGTGAAGTGCCACCGGGTCGATACGACGGGTCGCAATTCGGCGTTTTAACACCAGAGGTCTCGCCAAGCTCGCGTACTCCAATACTTCTTCGCATTACCACTTACGAGTCTAAAGACCGGATCACAACGTGTCGTATTTAATTACCATGATATCAAATTTGATACCGCCCATCCCCATATAATGCGCCAATTGAGTTTCTTTAATTATGACTAAACTAAGTAGAAAAGTGACAAACTCGAGACTGTTTGTTAAAAGGCGGTAATCACATGTGTCATAATGGCTCATCGAAATATTCACACACAGCATGTACGGAAGCAACCCTCAAAAAAGCCCCCACAACACCTCAAATCGCCAACCCTGCAAATGACTGACAATTTCGGCCAATGGATCCTAAACGCCCGGATCTTCATCGAACTAGTTCTAGAACCCTATCGCAAGCTGGCCCTCTAGCGCACTCCTTGCCCCTGACGTTGCCAACCAAGTAGACGGCCTCGCTTCCTCCCCCATCGCCCCATACTGGCAGTATTTGGAAGCTTTAGAGCAGCTCTTCAAGTTTAGTACGGGCACTACTGACGCCTATTTCAAACTGCTCAATCGCACTCAGCGAGACGGGGAGTGCCTGCGCGACTTTTATAGTGCTCTTAAACACCTCTGGTACTAGGCCTATTTGCCTCAAAGCAACGAAGAGTTCGCGTTTACCGTGTTGCTACGTGGAATCTGCGACCCCAACATCGCCCACATCTTCACGAGGAACCTTCCTTTGAACGCTTAGGAAACAATCGCCTGCGCGTCAGCGGCCACGCTCCAATTCCCCATGATTTCGCAAACCCAATTGTCAATGCACCGCAACTGCGAGGCCTAGCCTCCGGCGATCCCCACATCCACCACAACCGACGTTACCCGTTTCCAAAACTCGAAGGTCCTCCCACGAGGTACGCACGCCTTACTCCCAGAAACCCAGACTGCCACTATTGCTCCCAATTCGGCAGAAACGCCAGAGCGTGTGGCCACAACAAAGGTAACTCGAACGTACCTTTATCCGTTCTATCCCAACTCTCAACGAGTTTTAAAACGCTCACTTTTACAGGAATAATGCTTCAAAAGCGTTATGAAATCAGCATTCAATATATATGACGATTCGTAATATTTGAAGAACTGTTGATACATTACACTTTGTCGGTAATGGTTTCGCTACTGTCGAAGAAGAAGAAGAAGAAGAAGAAGAAGAAGACAACGTTTCGCCTTTTTGGGTATATCTGCTTTTATATAAGGATTTATTTTTTACCGTGAATAAAATTCTAGAAGAAATGCACGAAATACGTAATGTAAGGGATTGGGTAACTTTTGTGTTCGCTATCTGTGTCCAATCGCGGTCATATGACCGCCAAGGCCACGGCTCTCCATTCCAGCCTGGGGATACCGTATGTCTCAGCAGCCAAAACCCTCCCCGAGGCATATCCAGCGAATTCCACGACCCATGATAAGTTTTTCTGAGCCCTTTTTGTGACGTGGCACTAGCAGCCATGGTTCTTGATAAGATGGTTATTTCATGCCCTCAAGTTAGAGAACATTGCTCATGATTTGTAATGCACCGTTGCCGCATGTAGGGCAAACTGCTAGTTGAATGGAAGTAGAAACAATGCCTCATAACAAAACAATCATAAAATATATATGACGATTCGTAATATTTGAAGAACTGTTGATACATTACACTTTGTCAGTAATGGTTTCGCTACTGTCGAAGAAGAAGACAACGTTTCGCCCTTTTGGGTATATCTGCTTTTTATCTAAGGATTTATTTGTTACCGTGAATTAAATTCTGGAAGAAAGGCACGAAATACCAAGGCTGAGTGCCCGAACTGCTGAAAACCGTATTTAAAGGAGACTGAAGTATACATTTCTTTTTTTGGGGGCACCCTTTTATTAAGCGCAGCAGACGCTGCGAGTGGTGTCGTTGTCCCTGTAAAGCTGAAGATTAGTTCACAGAGGAACGACATAAAATACACTTTAAAACGTTTTAAATAGAAAAATGTTCGTTATTTTGTTGGTAAAATTCACAGTATATAGTTCTCAGCGGGGGAACTGAGCATAATCAACTTAATGTAGGAGTTATCAATTTCAGTCATACTTGCGCTTACGATGTCGTCAAAGCATACACAAATATGAGTCTACTTTCAAGAAAGCACGCAGTAATACATGCTCGTAATTTGTCGTGACCCGCTAAAGTGACCGGAAATCGTTTTATATTTTTTGGTGCATTCCATGTTGAGAGGTGATTTTGTGTTGCGTGTAGAGTAACCTGCGATGGACAGGGTATTACATATTTGTTTAAAAATCTTCGGTTACTATGAATATTTTGTAGATGAAATTGTGTGTGTTATGTGGGCAAAAATGACCGATCGCGGAATCCAATTCCGCGGCTTTAAAATCAAAATATATGTTCATTCTAATAAAACCAACTCGTTTTACGGCAACAGACACCTATAATTTGAGATAACGGTTAAATTGGATTGCGTTTTAAAAAGATTCGACCCTAGAACACCAATTTTATACCGGACATTCTGTTATCGAAACTCTAGTAGGCACAGCTATTTCTGGCAGGAGTTTTCAGGGGTTGCGCTTCACCTGTTTCGAAATTATCTCAGTAGAAATAATTAACAGATCACTCAAACGTACCGTACGCTGCAAGACGATATCAAAAGTCCCAGTTTCGATATAGCTGAGGTCAGAATTTTATTGGAAGTTTTTACAAAGCGTTATTTGTAATTTTATTAAAGATTTTTCTTTAACATATTCAAAAATGCAAGGGTTTTTGAACTCCGACATTTCTTTTCTAACTTAAAATTCACTTTGTATTTAAAGTCTCGGCCGCTAAATTCAAGAATTTTCGCACAACTCTGTGATGCAATGGATTCCGACTTCACATCGCTGCTTTACCACACCGAGGTTCGCTGGTTGTCAAAAGGAAAAGTTCTGAAGCGTCTCGTTTATCTCAAAGAAGAAGTAATTGCATTCTTGGAAGTCGAGAAAAAAAAATTTGGATTCGATCTTCCTGACGAAATTTGGTGGTTTTAAGTTCAGTTTCTCTCGGATCTCTTCGACAAACTGAATTCTCTCAACTTAAGTCTCCAAGGACCAACATAAAACATGCTAACTGGAATCGTTTGATGAAAAACTGACGCTATGGAAAAGCAAAGTTTCGAAGGGTTTTTTTGAATGCTTTCCTTCCGTAAACGAACCTCAGTTTAAGAACACAGTCGCGAATTATATCATGTCCACACTGATAAGCCCTCAATTAGCAATTAAACATTATTTTCCATCACTTAATATCGACGAATAGTACTGGGTGATCAACCCGTTTGGAAGCAACCAGACATCAAATATTTCGTGTGAAGAGGAAGAAGAGCCGATCGAGTTAAGAAATGACAAATTCCATCGACTGGGATTCGCCGAAAAAAGTTTGGGCGAATTTTGGCTCTCCTTGAAGCAGTTGTTTCCAGCTCTCAGTTGAAAGCAGTCAAAATCATTTTGCCGTTCGCGTCTTCATGGTGTTGTGAATTTGGATTTTTAGCTTTGACTGAAATCAAATCAAAAAAGAGAGCGCGACTCCTTCGACTTGACGACGAAATGCGTGTTTGTTTGTCAACATTAGAGCCCCGTTGGAATCTTATTTGCTCTCGAAAGCAAGCCCACCCATCGCATTCGAAATATACACGTTAAAAAAAGATGTCAACCAAAATAATTTTTTTATACTTAAGGTGTGTCGCGAAACTTTTCAGATATCCCAAGTGTGTTGCAAGTGAAAAGGTTTGAGAATCAATGGTTTATCGTGAGCGATTCATGACCAAAACCAAATGGCCTCGAAGTATATTCTTTCCCCGCCGACGGCTGCAACTACGCTTACAGAGTTTATGAGCTCGGCTTCAAATAAACTGTTCTGCGTCGGCTCGGGCCTCCGGGACCGCCCTTGGATCAATTTATAGCTCTGTGTACAGCCTCTGCACTGCTTCTTATATTTGCCCGAAACGAAAGTTTGAGAGTTTAAATAAACAGTTTCAAGACGCTGACCACTTAATAAGTTTTTGTTTGTGGTTTGTCATATGACACCTATGCGATTGACGAAAAGGTTGAGCTTTGGAAACAAACGGTGTGAAGGTAGGGCCTCTGAAGGCTGATTCTATCCAGATGTCCGCAATCCGATTATGTATTCGAATCGCTCGATGTTATGATTACAACCGTATTAACCCGGCCTGGGGATTATTTAGCCATTCAGCCAATGAAAAAGAATGTACGTTTACTGTCTTGCTAAGCAACAAAAGTTTATATACTCGTGACTTTAAGGATTTTTTTTGGAAATTTTGCATTTTGCAAACACAAAATTCTTTTAGAAGGCAAACTGATTTAGCTTAAAGGGAATGCAAGGGGCTGGTCTTAAAGAAAAATCCTATCGCGAATACCGAAACAAGCATACTGTTGGATTTTATCCACATCTTCGTCACATTCAACTTGCTAGTTTAACGTAACAGGTCGTGCATTGGTTGAATTTTGCGTTTTTGTCAACAAAACAGTAAATCGCCCTTTGGAAGCAACGTAACTGACTTAATCTCGTTTCTTCACACGCATTGTCTTTCGCTTGCACCATCAATCGTTCTCAAGGCAACAGCTCCAACTGATGGATTCATGGCTAAATGAATCACATAAAACTGCTATCGCCAATATCAATCACACCAGCACGTTACAAATAAGTTTTATTTCAAAACGCATATTCTGCATAGCTGTTCAAAAATGTCCATTGAAGCGAAACGATGCAAACGCTATCTCGTTAGACCAATGCCCACTTTAAACAATCACTAATGTTTTTTTCAAGGATGACTCCTACCTCTCTTCGAAGTAATGACGATTTTGGACTCAATCTTCTCAAACTAAGTCTCCATTATTTAAACCCAATCAGCCTTCGTCTATTTGTGTGAGACTCAACCCACTCAAACCAATGAGGTCAAGAAAGCATAGGGGCAAAACCATGTCAAAGTATTTCAAAACGATTCTTCTGATAAGCTTTTTGGAGTGCAAATTGTCGCTGAGCCATTTTGGATCAAACAAAATATAAAGTGTGCAGTTATCCTGCATTATATATCCGGCCATTTTTAGTTATGTCAAGTCGTAGCGGGCTTAATCAAATGGTGAAGGTGTTTATGTTTTTTGCTTACATACGAGTGGACTACAATAAAACGGATAATCATTCTTTCTATACGAATATATTTAGCATAATTACCGCACACGATGACTTCTTCATTGACCATTTCGCCTTCCACGACATCTAACGTAGCACGCCATAAAATGTTAATCTGTACCGCAGATGTGTAATTTGATAGAGCAGACATGTGGTCGGCTATTGCAGGTTAGATGGTACCACCGAGGTTGATGCAGGCGTCGACTACATTGAAGAACAGTACAACGATGAGGGCATACATTTCAAGAATCTAATTTTCTAAGTAATGTGCAAGCTCCTTTTATACCAGTTTATTCGGCGTCGAAACTTTTACAGACGCAATTTGTTTTGATAAAACGGTTGCTTTGAACTCGACAGATACTACCACGCAACAGTTACTGCCTGAAGCATGCGTCAGCAATCACTTCGTTCCCGTGACAATGGAAATTTTAATCATGGGCATAAAGACACGCTTCCTTATAGATAAATATCAACGTTCGAGTAAAAATTATTAAAGGGAGTCTCCAATAGCTTAGGGTTCATTCACGCATTTTCGAGGTTAGTCTGCAACCATTGACTAGCGAAAAGGCATAAGACCTTTTCTTCATATTATTTCACCGGAATTAAGGCTTCGCATTAATATCGTTGATGGTAGCGAAATGCGTCTTGAATGCAGGAGATTGGATGGTTTTTCAAGGCGAAGAGAATGCAGACGTGAAAGACTCATTTAATGCCAATTTATAATAATTTTGTATAGATGTATTTAGCATATAGAAGGCTGACAAGAACATTGTCCAAGCAACAACTTATGGAATTGCCGGTTCTATCATTTTCATGCAATCATAATACTTGCAGAGAAAGCACTGAATCGTATATCAAAACACGGTTGCATAACACATAGCGTTTCTGGCCCCAGGCGAATAAAGGTTCCCGCAAGCTAAATTCTTAGACTGAGGACGCTAGAACTCAAAGCGCATAAGTCTAAAGACACACATTCAAGGGCTTTCGTACTAGACGCAGGCTTCTGAATCCTGACACAACGTCAGAATGTGCCCTTTATTCTTGGCGACTTCGAAGTCATTGTTTTCCCGTAATCAATAG
Source organism: Proteocephalus fallax (assembly GCA_028672205.1). NCBI lineage: Eukaryota > Metazoa > Platyhelminthes > Cestoda > Proteocephalidea > Proteocephalidae > Proteocephalus > Proteocephalus fallax. The sequence continues at coordinate 44,331 of JAPUBX010001842.1, read as the reverse complement.
CATCTGTCAATGTTCCAACGAAGAAATTTTTTTTGAAAAGCACCTGGCCCTTCTATGAAACTCGTGTTCAGGAAATAGGTATGTTTGCCCTTGTCGTAGTGCTATTATTCGCTTTTGTCAACGGTAAATCCAAATCAACAAAATTCGCGCTCCGAAGAGCTTATCAGAAGATCTGGTAAGAAATTGTTAGAAATTCTTTTTGCGACCTTAGCTGTATGGCATTGGTCGTTTTGGCTTTCAGAGAATGCAGTCCAATAAAATGCATTTTTGGTTTTTTTTGGAGTGGTCGAATCTCACGTAAATAGACACGCAAATCCTGGAATGTTTTTTTTTTAAATAAGCTTTGGATTGCCGAATTCATCGTGCTCCCGCTTTTGCGTAACCAAGTCTCACTTTCTATTGATCATTCTTTCTTTGATTAAACCATGGCCCAACGGTAAATGTTTCTTTTCTGGAAGGAGGTCACGTTCCACAGGGTTGATACGGCGGGTCGCATTAGTGCGGCGATCGGAGGTTAGTTGGAACAGAATTGTATTTAGTTCCGTCACGCCGATACACCTTGTAGGCATTCTGCAGATTAGAGCCTTGGCAGTATTGATAGTTTGATAGTTTCATGGCTACATGGCTTTGTTTGAGAGGCGACCTGGTTAATTGCATCCCGGAATGAACTACCTAACAAGTGATTTGCGAGGGTTAAGCCACCGCAACGTAGCGCTTCTATAATCCCGAGGTGTGAGTCGAGTGTCCAGTGGAGACCATTGACCTGGGGATACCCCGACGCATCATAGACCCCGATACTTCTTCCTAACACCTTCCACGAAAACCAGGAAGGTGGGAAAGACATGTGGTTTGTTAAATTCTTGTCGTATTTAAAATAAATTAAATGTCACTGCATTCAACCAAACCGGAAGAGTAATTGAGAACTGTGCTGCAGATCTTTCATCCACAACGGACGCACAGGTAAATCAAATAACGTGTACATGTGGTTTCGAAAAACGGTAACATCAATGGACTAACCGCCTTCATGGACTACGAGGTGTCTCTGCGCGCATGTGACACACCAGAAAGCGCTGCGGCCAGAACTTGTAGTACTGCCGTTTCGAAAAAAACCAAAACACGTATGTTTTATTATTACTCGGATGAAATAAAGGTTTTTAAATCGGCCAGATTCGGCGTTTCTGGGAGCACGTAACAGGCAGAGAATAAAACAAGCGATGTTGTAGGTTCTGGAGAAGAAATACGCGGGTCTAAGCATGCTTGGTAATTGAATCACCACTGTGAAGTAATGGTGCGAGGAAATTAGCATCATGTGAGACGCCTGGTCAAGGACTTTGTCTCGGAACTAGGGCACACAACGCCTGCAATTATCTTTATCTAGTAGAATAGAGTGTTTGCGTTGTTAGAAAGTGAATCGAGATATTATTTTATGAAAATTGTAAACCGACAACTCGAGTTTTAGGTCCCGCATTCCCGGTTGCTGGTGTTGCTGTCGGAGTCTCCGCCGTCCTCCTCCTTCTGATCATCCTACTCGTGGTTTTACGCAGTCGCATTCCTGGCCTTAGGGGCTTCTGCCATAAAGGCGACAACGTGGTGGGTGGGTTATTTTTTGAATGAACAATCGCTTTTGGATTTTTAATTGCATCGTACGCCGCCTTCTCGAACCCGTATAGACCTTTTCTATCGAGATTTGATATCTTTTTCGATTTAATAAATCAGGTAAATTTTGAAGCTTCTGACACGAATGTGTTAAAATCGAAATGTACACACTTGATTTACACTTGATTCAACTCAACCATGCAAAACATTAATCGTTCACTTTTTCTTAACATAGTCAACCTATTTTGCACTAACTATATAAATAAAATAGCCATTTGTCAAAGAGATTCACAACTCAATCCACAGAAAATCAATGGAATGAGGTCAAGTAAGCATATGGGCAAACAATGTCAAAGTATTCCAAAACGAATCTTCTAATGAGCTTCTCCGAGTGCAAATTGTCGATGCGCCACGTTGGATCAAGTAATATATCAAGTTTGCAGTTATGCGGCATTATATATACGACCATTTTCAGTTCTGTCAAGTCGTAGCGTGCTTTATCAAATGGTGAAAGTGTTTCTGGCTTTTCCTTAAACGATAAAAGTAAGACTACCGTCAAACAGATACTCACCGGTTGTATACGAATATATTTAGCATAATAACCGCACATGATGACTTGTTCATTGATCATTTCGCACTTGCCGATAGCAGGGCCTTCCACGACATCCAACGTAACACGCCATAAATTCGAAATCGGTACCGCGGATGTGTAATTTAATAGAGCAGACATGTGGTCGGCTATTGCAGGGTAGTTGGGACCACCGAGGTTGATGCAGGCGTCGGCAACATTGAAGAAAAGAACAACGATGAGTGCATACATTTCAGCAATCCAATTGTCTCGGTAATGTGCCAGCTCCTTTTATACCACTTTCTTCGGCGTCGGATCATTGGCAGAATCTAGCACGCACATGTCACTGCCTCAAGCATGTGCCAGCAATCAATTTGTTCCGCGACAGGTGGAATTTGAATCCAGGGCATAAATAAAACGCTTTCTTATAGATAAACATAAATGCGCTGATAAAAATCCTTATAGGAAGTCTCCAATGGCTTAGGGTTCATTCTCGAGTTTTCGAGGCGCGTCCGCCACGATTGATTGCTGCCAAGACAACATGTCGAAAAGATATTATAAATTTACTCGATATTATTTACGCGGAATTTTATGTGAGGCTTCGGACTGCTATCTGTTTTTTCTGAGATCGCTTTAATCTAAGACCTAAGGTCTTACAAAATCGGTTCGTTCATAAATTGGTCGGAACAGCTCAAACATCTGCATTTCAATTTATTGACGATTCAGTGGCGTGAAAATCGTTAAAGGTCGCGAAATCCGTTTTGAATGCAAAAGATTCGAGGGTTGATCTAAGGGACGAGAATGCAAACGTAAACAACTCGTTTAATGTCAATTAATAATAATTGTTAATGGATGTATTCAGCATATAGAAGATCCAAAAGAAGACGATGCTATTTCGAAAATCTTGCAGAGAGTCAATAATTAAGAAAATTGTCAAAACAAAAACCTATGAAATATCTTGTTCTATCATTTTAATGCAATCTTTATACTTACGGAGAAATCCCTGGCTCGTGTATCGAAACACGGTTGCATAACATATTGCGTTTTTCGCACCATGCCAATGTCATCTAAGCTCCCCGCACGCAAAATTCTTAGACGGTATTAACAGGCTTTCGCACTTCCAGCTGGCTTCTGAATCCTGACACAACGTAAAAAAGTGGCCTTTATGTTGTAGATTCTTGGCAAATTCAAATTTATCGTTTTCCCGTAAACAATAGCATCTGTCAATGTTCCGACGAAGAAAATGTTAATTAAAAGCACCTGGCACTTCCATGAAACTCTTGTACCGGCAGTTCGTGGGGCTTATGTATGTATGTACTTGTCGTTGTGCTATTCTTCGCTTTGGTCGACGCCAAATTAAAATCATGAAAATTTGCGCATCAAAGAGCTCATCAGAAGATCTTTTTAGAAATTGTTTGAAATATATTAAGCGTAACTTCCTTTACTTCATCACATTGGTCTTTTGGGGTTTGAGAGAATGCAGTACCATAAAATGCCCTTTTTGGCGTTTCCTAGGACAAGCCGGCTATAACATATTTTTTATCCTAACCTACGCCCGCCTTGCCTTCCACCTAACACGACTAACCGAGAAGTCCCGCCCGTTTCGTTGGACCACCGACTGCGACCGCGCTTATTGGCATCTGAAAGAGGCCCTCACTGCTGCCCCAGTCCTCAGCTTCCCCGAACTAACCCGTGACGTTTATCTTGGACCCGGACGCAAGTAGCCATGACATAAGCTTCCACAGACTGGCGAAGATTGCAAGGAACATGTAATCCAATTTGGTAGCCGCACCCTCGACAAGGCTGAACGGAACTATAGCGCTACTGTCGCGAGATGTTGGAACTGGTCTTCTTCACGACAAAGTTTGCCGCCTTCCTGAAAGGAAAACCCTTTATGATTCGGAAAGACACACAAGCGCTCCAATGTCTCCAGATCGTTCTGGCATAATCTTTCGGTGAGGGACAGAGTCCTCTTCTTCCAGTACGACCCTTATTCCCCGGTTCGCCTTGTGCTTCTTCCAGCCACTGCACGCGCCGTCGTACGAGAACTTAACCATCAGCTTGGCCATGTTGGTCAGGGCAAATTGGACAAGACCGCAAGAAATTGCTTTTGGTGCCCAAACCTCCAACAGGAGATCGGCCATTTATCCCAGGACTGTGATACCTGTAGACGCATCAGGCACCCTAACCACACCCGTCTTGCACCTCTCCAACCCATCGCTTCAGGCTATCCCGATCAGCGGCTCGGAGTAGATATCGTTGGCCCCTTCCGTCAATACCGTACTGGTAACCGGTACCTGCTCGTCTTGATTGATTTTATTTCTAAATGGGCCGAAGCCGAACTACTACCTGACTATACAGCATCCTCCGTCGCCGATGCCATCGTACGCGCTTAGGTTACTAGGTTTGGCATCTCAGACTGTATCAACTCTTACCAAGGGTCCAACTTCGAAAGCAACCTGGTCCACGACCTGTGTAACAAACTCGGTATCATCGAAACGATGACAACGCCAACCCCCCTGCAAGGTAATGGCCAAACGAAAAGAGCCAACAAATCTCTCCTGTCCCTCCTGCGTGCTTTAATTGACACCTCGAAAACGATCAGTGGGACACCCTTATCCCACACTGCCTCCTGGCGCATCGGAGCCCGTTTCACGAATCAACTGGGTTCACCCCCGCTATGATGACCTACGGCCGAGAATTACAACTCCCGCTTGATGCTAACCAACTACTTTCGAAACCCGAGTACTTCTTCCTCCGTCATACGTCTTCACGCTGATCGACATCCAGCAGGAATGCCAGCGCTTAGCCAGCACCCATCTTCGACACGCCCAAGTCATCTAATCGCGTTCATATGACCACCACGGCCACGGCTCTCCATTCCAGCCTGGGAATACCGTATGGCTCAGCAGCCAAAACCCTCCCCTAGGCATATCCAGCAAATTCCACGACCCATGGAGCGGTCTTTTATCGGTCGTCTAGAGCCTTCCTAACAATGTATACCGTATCCGCTCGGACGATAACCCGGCTACACTCATAGTACACTTCAATCGGCTGAAAGCGGGACACACACCACAACCCTTAGACTAACCTACTCCCATCCCTTGTGACGACATCCCTATATCCAACACCATCGAACTGTCTTCCCTCAGCCACTGATGTCAGTGGCTTTTTGGAGAGAGGGTTCTGTAACGCACGCCACTGGCTGCATGTATAGTTTCTACACCTGGTAACTTAACTTGTTTAATATATCATTTAATGTCTGCCCTTTAATCCACAACAACGCTATTGATCTTCATCACACATTATATTCCTATCCTATTCGTTTATCGATAATAAATCCTCCCTCATAACCTCTCCTGTTAGCTCTATTCTGCCTCAGTATCAAGGTGCATACTCATCCCTATTTTCTCCAGGTCTTCGATCCTACGAGGACATTAAACTTTTGGAGATGCTTCAAAAGCGTTATGAAATCAGATTATTCGCAATCCCATGGATGCTCACAAGAACACTGTGCAAACTTTAATAACCTCCTCTTCGTTAGTAAGTTAATAAACCTTTGTATTCAGCTAGTATTTGCTTTCCATAAACTATTGCATTTATTAATAATAATAATAATCGTAAAATGCATGAATATATTTATATTTTTTGCGTTCCAATCAATGGTAGTGTAGGTTATTTTTATACACTTACATAATAATTAGCTAAATCTTTTGTTTGATTGTAATTTTCATATTTTAATTGCGGGGAAAGCGGTCATTAATCGAATTTTCTTGAAGTTTATTTATCTCTCTGCGTACTTGGGTCCCTAGAACCGGAAAGTCGACGAGAGGTCTTACGTTATTTTTTACAGTAACATTGTTTACAGCTAACGTCATATCGCGATTAAAATGGCGAATCCTTTATGGGTATTTCTGAGCTCTTTTTGTGACGTGGCACTAGCAGCCATGGTTCATGATAAGATGGTTATTTCATGCCCCCAAGTGAGAGCACATGGCTGATCTTCCGTGATTTTTAATGCACCGTTGCCGCCATGTGGGCCAAACTGCTAGTTAAATGGAAGTAAAAACTTGATTTAGCGGGATCTTTCACGACTGTAAAATTTAAACTCCGTGAAGGCGAAATATTTACCTACACAACGTTTGAAACTCTCCGAAAATGGAAATATTAACAAAATGCAATCGTCTCCTGCTTGTGACAGCTTCTCATATACTGCTTTCTTCGGAGTCGGATCATTTGCAGAATCTATTGTTCACGGGAAAACGATTGCATTGATGTCTGATATGTGTGTATTTTAAAACGTTTACAATTTTTGTCAATACGACTGGAAAATTATGCACTCATCGGGCCTTTTTTATGATCTCGTCAACTAGCAGGTTACATTTTCGGCCTAAACAGCCTGTTTTCCTGGGATAGTAATTATTATGCCTTCTTCTCATGAAACCCTGCGGATGAATATCGAACCTATGCAATTCCCAGAAATACCAATTTAAAGTTTACCTAGTTAAAGTGTTCTTTTAAGTGTTTTTATTAATTCAAATTACAAATCAATAGGGATGTTCTAACTGAATGTTGTTTGGTAGCGAATATTGAATGGACATAGAGACAAAGCAATTCGTACAATCTTAATTATAATAAAATAATAATTGTAGTGGCTTTATTGAGGTGACGATGGCAAACACGTTACGCATAAAGCAAGACAGTATGAAAAGTACTATATATGAAAATTTTCTCTTTGTTCTTGCTTCACCTTCTCTGGTGAAACTAAAAATCGGGACAAATAAGAAATGACCAAATTCCCGATATGCCGCCGTTCTTGTAGGAATTCAATTGCATTGCCAACGAATTGGTCGAAGAGATATACGCTACAGTAAACTAGAATAGATGCGATGTGATGAGTCATCTAATACACCATAATCATTGCTTGAAAATGATTTAACGGGAAATTTCATTGTCAATGTTGGTCAATGTTCAATATATACGTCGCTGGGGAGGAACGTTGACCAAGCGGTACTTGTTGCTCTTCAGAAGGGAGGTGGAGTGCCACCGAGTCGATACGACGGGTCGCAATTCGGCGTTTGAACACCAGAGGTCTCGCCAAGCTCGCGTAATCCAATCCTTCTTCGCATTACCACTTTCGAGTCTATAGACCGGTTCACAACGTGTCGTATTTTATTGCCATGATATCAAATTTGATACCGCCTATCCCCATATATAGCGCGAATTGAGTTTCTTTAATTATGACTAAACTAAGTAGAAAAGGGAAAAAATCGAGACTGTTTGTTAAAAAAACGGTAATCAAATGCGTGATAATGACTTATCAAAATATTCACACACAGCAGATGTACGGAAGCAACCCTCAAAAAAGCCCCCGCAACACCTTCAAATCACCAACCCTTTCAAATGACCGACAATTTCGGCCAATTGATCCCTAACGCCTGGATCTACCTCGAACTAGTTCCATAACCCTATCGCAAGCTTGCCCTCCGCGCACTCCTTGCCCCTGACGTTGTCTATCCAAGTAGACGGCCTCGCCCCCTCCCCCATCGGCCCATACGGGCAGTATTTGGAAGCTTTAAGGCAGCTCTTTCAGTCCAGTACAGGCACTACTGATGCCTATTTTAAACTGCTCAATCGCACTCAGCGAGACGGGGACTGCCAGCGCGACTTTTATAGCGCTCTTAAACACCTCTCGTACAAGGCCTATTCCGCCTCAAAGCAACGAAGAGTTCACGTTTAGCGTGTTGCTACGTGGAATCTGCGACCCCAACATCGCCCACAGTCTTCACGAGAAACCCTTTGTCTGAACGCTAAGGAAACAATCGCCTGCGCGTCAGCGGCCACGCTCTAATTCCCCATGCTTTCGCAAACCCAATTGTCAATGCACCGCAACTGCGAGGCCTACCTCCGGCGATCCCCAATCCACCACAACCGACGTTCACGTTTCCAAAACTCGAAGGTCCTCCCACAAGGTACGCACGCCTTACTCCTAGAAACCCAGACTGCCACTATTGCTCCCAATTTCGCAGAAACGCCAGAGCGTGTGGCCACAACAAAGGTAACTCGAACGTACCTTTATCCGTTCTATCCCAACTCTCAACGAGTTTTAAAACGCTCACTTTTACAGGAATAATGCTTCAAAAGCGTTATGAAATCAGCATTCAATATATATGACGATTCGTAATATTTGAAGAACTGTTGATACATTACACTTTGTCGGTAATGGTTTCGCTACTGTCGAAGAAGAAGAAGAAGAAGAAGAAGAAGAAGACAACGTTTCGCCTTTTTGGGTATATCTGCTTTTATATAAGGATTTATTTTTTACCGTGAATAAAATTCTAGAAGAAATGCACGAAATACGTAATGTAAGGGATTGGGTAACTTTTGTGTTCGCTATCTGTGTCCAATCGCGGTCATATGACCGCCAAGGCCACGGCTCTCCATTCCAGCCTGGGGATACCGTATGTCTCAGCAGCCAAAACCCTCCCCGAGGCATATCCAGCGAATTCCACGACCCATGATAAGTTTTTCTGAGCCCTTTTTGTGACGTGGCACTAGCAGCCATGGTTCTTGATAAGATGGTTATTTCATGCCCTCAAGTTAGAGAACATTGCTCATGATTTGTAATGCACCGTTGCCGCATGTAGGGCAAACTGCTAGTTGAATGGAAGTAGAAACAATGCCTCATAACAAAACAATCATAAAATATATATGACGATTCGTAATATTTGAAGAACTGTTGATACATTACACTTTGTCAGTAATGGTTTCGCTACTGTCGAAGAAGAAGACAACGTTTCGCTCTTTTGGGTATATCTGCTTTTTATCTAAGGATTTATTTGTTACCGTGAATTAAATTCTGGAAGAAAGGCACGAAATACCAAGGCTGAGTGCCCGAACTGCTGAAAACCGTATTTAAAGGAGACTGAAGTATACATTTCTTTTTTTGGGGGCACCCTTTTATTAAGCGCAGCAGACGCTGCGAGTGGTGTCGTTGTCCCTGTAAAGCTGAAGATTAGTTCACAGAGGAACGACATAAAATACACTTTAAAACGTTTTAAATAGAAAAATGTTCGTTATTTTGTTGGTAAAATTCACAGTATATAGTTCTCAGCGGGGGAACTGAGCATAATCAACTTAATGTAGGAGTTATCAATTTCAGTCATACTTGCGCTTACGATGTCGTCAAAGCATACACAAATATGAGTCTACTTTCAAGAAAGCACGCAGTAATACATGCTCGTAATTTGTCGTGACCCGCTAAAGTGACCGGAAATCGTTTTATATTTTTTGGTGCATTCCATGTTGAGAGGTGATTTTGTGTTGCGTGTAGAGTAACCTGCGATGGACAGGGTATTACATATTTGTTTAAAAATCTTCGGTTACTATGAATATTTTGTAGATGAAATTGTGTGTGTTATGTGGGCAAAAATGACCGATCGCGGAATCCAATTCCGCGGCTTTAAAATCAAAATATATGTTTATTCTAATAAAACCAACTCGTTTTTCGGCAACAGACACCTATAATTTGAGATAACGGTTAAATTGGATTGCTTTTTAAAACGATTCGACCCTAGAACACCAATTTTATACCGGATATTCTGTTATCGAAACTCTAGTAGGCACAGCTATTTCTGGCAGGAGTTTTCAGGGGTTGCGCTTCACCTGTTTCGAAATTATCTCAGTAGAAATAATTAACAGATCACTCAAACGTACCGTACGCTGCAAGACGATATCAAAAGTCCCAGTTTCGATATAGCTGAGGTCAGAATTTTATTGGAAGTTTTTACAAAGCGTTATTTGTAATTTTATTAAAGATTTTTCTTTAACATATTCAAAAATGCAAGGGTTTTTGAACTCCGACATTTCTTTTCTAACTTAAAATTCACTTTGTATTTAAAGTCTCGGCCGCTAAATTCAAGAATTTTCGCACAACTCTGTGATGCAATGGATTCCGACTTCACATCGCTGCTTTACCACACCGAGGTTCGCTGGTTGTCAAAAGGAAAAGTTCTGAAGCGTCTCGTTTATCTCAAAGAAGAAGTAATTGCATTCTTGGAAGTCGAGAAAAAAAAATTTGGATTCGATCTTCCTGACGAAATTTGGTGGTTTTAAGTTCAGTTTCTCTCGGATCTCTTCGACAAACTGAATTCTCTCAACTTAAGTCTCCAAGGACCAACATAAAACATGCTAACTGGAATCGTTTGATGAAAAACTGACGCTATGGAAAAGCAAAGTTTCGAAGGGTTTTTTTGAATGCTTTCCTTCCGTAAACGAACCTCAGTTTAAGAACACAGTCGCGAATTATATCATGTCCACACTGATAAGCCCTCAATTAGCAATTAAACATTATTTTCCATCACTTAATATCGACGAATAGTACTGGGTGATCAACCCGTTTGGAAGCAACCAGACATCAAATATTTCGTGTGAAGAGGAAGAAGAGCCGATCGAGTTAAGAAATGACAAATTCCATCGACTGGGATTCGCCGAAAAAAGTTTGGGCGAATTTTGGCTCTCCTTGAAGCAGTTGTTTCCAGCTCTCAGTTGAAAGCAGTCAAAATCATTTTGCCGTTCGCGTCTTCATGGTGTTGTGAATTTGGATTTTTAGCTTTGACTGAAATCAAATCAAAAAAGAGAGCGCGACTCCTTCGACTTGACGACGAAATGCGTGTTTGTTTGTCAACATTAGAGCCCCGTTGGAATCTTATTTGCTCTCGAAAGCAAGCCCACCCATCGCATTCGAAATATACACGTTAAAAAAAGATGTCAACCAAAATAATTTTTTTATACTTAAGGTGTGTCGCGAAACTTTTCAGATATCCCAAGTGTGTTGCAAGTGAAAAGGTTTGAGAATCAATGGTTTATCGTGAGCGATTCATGACCAAAACCAAATGGCCTCGAAGTATATTCTTTCCCCGCCGACGGCTGCAACTACGCTTACAGAGTTTATGAGCTCGGCTTCAAATAAACTGTTCTGCGTCGGCTCGGGCCTCCGGGACCGCCCTTGGATCAATTTATAGCTCTGTGTACAGCCTCTGCACTGCTTCTTATATTTGCCCGAAACGAAAGTTTGAGAGTTTAAATAAACAGTTTCAAGACGCTGACCACTTAATAAGTTTTTGTTTGTGGTTTGTCATATGACACCTATGCGATTGACGAAAAGGTTGAGCTTTGGAAACAAACGGTGTGAAGGTAGGGCCTCTGAAGGCTGATTCTATCCAGATGTCCGCAATCCGATTATGTATTCGAATCGCTCGATGTTATGATTACAACCGTATTAACCCGGCCTGGGGATTATTTAGCCATTCAGCCAATGAAAAAGAATGTACGTTTACTGTCTTGCTAAGCAACAAAAGTTTATATACTCGTGACTTTAAGGATTTTTTTTGGAAATTTTGCATTTTGCAAACACAAAATTCTTTTAGAAGGCAAACTGATTTAGCTTAAAGGGAATGCAAGGGGCTGGTCTTAAAGAAAAATCCTATCGCGAATACCGAAACAAGCATACTGTTGGATTTTATCCACATCTTCGTCACATTCAACTTGCTAGTTTAACGTAACAGGTCGTGCATTGGTTGAATTTTGCGTTTTTGTCAACAAAACAGTAAATCGCCCTTTGGAAGCAACGTAACTGACTTAATCTCGTTTCTTCACACGCATTGTCTTTCGCTTGCACCATCAATCGTTCTCAAGGCAACAGCTCCAACTGATGGATTCATGGCTAAATGAATCACATAAAACTGCTATCGCCAATATCAATCACACCAGCACGTTACAAATAAGTTTTATTTCAAAACGCATATTCTGCATAGCTGTTCAAAAATGTCCATTGAAGCGAAACGATGCAAACGCTATCTCGTTAGACCAATGCCCACTTTAAACAATCACTAATGTTTTTTTCAAGGATGACTCCTACCTCTCTTCGAAGTAATGACGATTTTGGACTCAATCTACTCCAACTACGTCTCCATTATTTAAACCCAACCAGCCTTCGTCTAATTTGTGTGAGACTCAACCCACTCAAACCAATGAGGTCAAGAAAGCATAGGGGCAAAACCATGTCAAAGTATTTCAAAACGATTCTTCTGATAAGCTTTTTGGAGTGCAAATTGTCGCTGAGCCATTTTGGATCAAACAAAATATAAAGTGTGCAGTTATCCTGCATTATATATCCGGCCATTTTTAGTTATGTCAAGTCGTAGCGGGCTTAATCAAATGGTGAAGGTGTTTATGTTTTTTGCTTCATCGATACTACAATAAAACGGATAATCATTCTTTCTATACGAATATATTTAGCATAATTACCGCACACGATGACTTCTTCATTGACCATTTCGCCTTCCACGACATCTAACGTAGCACGCCATAAAATGTTAATCTGTACCGCAGATGTGTAATTTGATAGAGCAGACATGTGGTCGGCTATTGCAGGTTAGATGGTACCACCGAGGTTGATGCAGGCGTCGACTACATTGAAGAACAGTACAACGATGAGGGCATACATTTCAAGAATCTAATTTTCTAAGTAATGTGCAAGCTCCTTTTATACCAGTTTATTCGGCGTCGAAACTTTTACAGACGCAATTTGTTTTGATAAAACGGTTGCTTTGAACTCGACAGATACTACCACGCAACAGTTACTGCCTGAAGCATGCGTCAGCAATCACTTCGTTCCCGTGACAATGGAAATTTTAATCATGGGCATAAAGACACGCTTCCTTATAGATAAATATCAACGTTCGAGTAAAAATTATTAAAGGGAGTCTCCAATAGCTTAGGGTTCATTCACGCATTTTCGAGGTTAGTCTGCAACCATTGACTAGCGAAAAGGCATAAGACCTTTTCTTCATATTATTTCACCGGAATTAAGGCTTCGCATTAATATCGTTGATGGTAGCGAAATGCGTCTTGAATGCAGGAGATTGGATGGTTTTTCAAGGCGAAGAGAATGCAGACGTGAAAGACTCATTTAATGCCAATTTATAATAATTTTGTATAGATGTATTTAGCATATAGAAGGCTGACAAGAACATTGTCCAAGCAACAACTTATGGAATTGCCGGTTCTATCATTTTCATGCAATCATAATACTTGCAGAGAAAGCACTGAATCGTATATCAAAACACGGTTGCATAACACATAGCGTTTCTGGCCCCAGGCGAATAAAGGTTCCCGCAAGCTAAATTCTTAGACTGAGGACGCTAGAACTCAAAGCGCATAAGTCTAAAGACACACATTCAAGGGCTTTCGTACTAGACGCAGGCTTCTGAATCCTGACACAACGTCAGAATGTGCCCTTTATTCTTGGCGACTTCGAAGTCATTGTTTTCCCGTAATCAATAGCATCTGTCAATGTTCCAACGAAGAAATTTTTTTTGAAAAGCACCTGGCCCTTCTATGAAACTCGTGTTCAGGAAATAGGTATGTTTGCCCTTGTCGTAGTGCTATTATTCGCTTTTGTCAACGGTAAATCCAAATCAACAAAATTCGCGCTCCGAAGAGCTTATCAGAAGATCTGGTAAGAAATTGTTAGAAATTCTTTTTGCGACCTTAGCTGTATGGCATTGGTCGTTTTGGCTTTCAGAGAATGCAGTCCAATAAAATGCATTTTTGGTTTTTTTTGGAGTGGTCGAATCTCACGTAAATAGACACGCAAATCCTGGAATGTTTTTTTTTTAAATAAGCTTTGGATTGCCGAATTCATCGTGCTCCCGCTTTTGCGTAACCAAGTCTCACTTTCTATTGATCATTCTTTCTTTGATTAAACCATGGCCCAACGGTAAATGTTTCTTTTCTGGAAGGAGGTCACGTTCCACAGGGTTGATACGGCGGGTCGCATTAGTGCGGCGATCGGAGGTTAGTTGGAACAGAATTGTATTTAGTTCCGTCACGCCGATACACCTTGTAGGCATTCTGCAGATTAGAGCCTTGGCAGTATTGATAGTTTGATAGTTTCATGGCTACATGGCTTTGTTTGAGAGGCGACCTGGTTAATTGCATCCCGGAATGAACTACCTAACAAGTGATTTGCGAGGGTTAAGCCACCGCAACGTAGCGCTTCTATAATCCCGAGGTGTGAGTCGAGTGTCCAGTGGAGACCATTGACCTGGGGATACCCCGACGCATCATAGACCCCGATACTTCTTCCTAACACCTTCCACGAAAACCAGGAAGGTGGGAAAGACATGTGGTTTGTTACATTCTTGTCGTATTTTAAATAAATTAAATGTCACTGCATTCAACTAAACCGGAAGAGTAATTGAGAACTGTTCTGCATATTTTACATGCACAACGGACGCACAGGTAAATCAAATAACGTTTACATGTGGTTTCGAAAAACGGTAACATCAATGGACTAACCGCCTTCACGGACTTCGAGGTGTCTCTGCGCGCATGTGACCAACCAGAAAGCGCTGCGGACATATACTTGAAGTACTGCCACTGCGAAAAAAACCAAAACACGTATGTTTTATTATTAATCGGATGAAATGAAGATTTTTAAATCGGCCAGATTCGGCGTTTCTGGGAGCACGTAACAGGCAGAGAATAAAACAAGCGTTGTTGTGGGTTCTGGAGAAGATATACGCGGGTCTAAGCATGCTTGGTAATTGAATCACCACTGTGAAGTAATGGTGCGAGGAAATTAGCATCATGTGAGACGCCTGGTCAAGGACTATGTCTCGGAACTAGGGCACACAACGCCTGCAATTATCTTTATCTAGTAGAATAGAGTGTTTGCGTTGTTAGAAAGTGAATCGAGATATTTTTTTATGAAAATTGTAAACTGATGTACCCTAAAACCGACAACTCGAGTTTTAGGTCCCGCATTCCCGGTTGCTGGTGTTGCTGTCGGAGTCTCCGCCGTCCTCCTCCTTCTGATCATCCTACTCGTGGTTTTACGCAGTCGCATTCCTGGCCTTAGGGGCTTCTGCCATAAAGGCGACAAAGTAGTAGGTGGTTTATTTTTTGAATGAACAATCGCTTCTTGATTTTTTATTGCATCGTGCGCCGCCTTCTCGAACCCGTATAGACCTTTTCTATTGAGATTTAATATCTTTTTCGATTTAATAAATCAAGTAAATTCGAAGCTTCTGACACGAATGTGTTAAAATCGAAATTTACACACTTGATTTACACTTGATTCAACTCAACTATGCAGAAAATTAATCGTTCACTTTTTCTTAACATAGTCAACCTATTTTGCACTAACTATATAAATAAAATAGCCATTTGTCAAAGAGATTCACAAAATAAGAAAAAGGGAATTAGGTTGTAGGGGGGGGTTCGGTTATTAATCTAAACAATTTGATTATCCATGTTAGCTCATTATGCATCCGGCATTTATGGTTTACTAAACTTCATGCTGGACTTTCGTTCGAGCCTTATGATGATAGAGAGATAACCCAAATGCGTTTTCGCAATCCCTAAAGCCTAACAGGGCAATCAGGTTAGTTTTGCGCCATTGACTCCGCATGTTAAGACAGATTGGAGCAGAACAGATGCTGCACCAAGACGGAAGCTGTTGAAAAAAAATTATGAAGATTATTTGCTGGATTTGTGGAAGTGGTCATGAATACAACCTTGTTCGAAAGAGGGACGGTTCGCGTGGAATGAGATGTACTTTACCTATGCTGATTCGATATAGTTCTCAGCAGGGGGTGCTTAGCATAGTAAACGTAATGTTGGAGTTATCTATTTCGGTCATACTTGCGCTTACGATGTCGTCAAAGCATACACAAATATGAGTCTACTTTCAAGACAGCACGCAGTAATGCATGCTCGTAATTTGTCGTGACCCGCTAAAGTGACCGGAAATCGTTTTATATTTTTTGGTGTATTTCATGTTGAGAGGTTATTATGTGTTGCGTGTAGAGTAACCTGCGATGGCCAGGGTATTACATATTTGTTTAAAAATCGTCGATTTTCTATGAATATTTTGTAGATGAGATGATGTGTGCAAAAATGTGCAAAAATGACCATTCGCTTAATCCAATTCCGCGGCTTTAAAATCAAAATATATGTTCATTCTAATAAAACCAACTCGGTTTACGGCAACCGACACGTCTCATTTGAGGATACGGTTTAAGTGGCTTGCTTCTTAAAAAGATCCGACCCTACAGCATTAATTTTATACCGGATTCAACGAACTCACCGCATACACCGACTACTAGGTTTCGCTGAAAATTTACGACAAGCATTCACTCGAAAAGCACATTATCCGTTCTTTTTCTTGAAAGCAACTACGAAGACTTTATAAAAAGGTATTTTTACGCGATTTAAACGCTTGTATGTCGTGTCTTTGTTTAACATTAACGCTGCCAATAGATTAGTAGATTTCAATCATATTGTGATTTCGAAGTATAAATTAACCCTTTTTGTTTGTCATTGATATGTCTTCCCAGTGTTGGAATCCACGCGTACGCAGCCACTATCGATAACAAACAGCTAAGAGAATTAAACCACGGATAGCAAAACGAGCTTTAACATCTCCCCATTCTAAAGATAGGGGGACAAATATGTGGATAGTGAAGTGCGATGTGCGTGGTAGGTGCTTGGATGCACAGTGTTTGAAGGGCACTGTCGTCGGAGGTTAACCGGGGTATCCTGTGTAGGCTCTTGTTCCAGAACGAAGGTGCTCGGAAAATCTTCATTTTTCTGCCTCAGGTCTGGATGTTCTGCGTTTAGCTTCGCAAGCGCTGCCATCAGCTCGGGGATTTGCTCTTCCGGTTAAGTTTGTCGCGCGAAGAAAAAACCGGTCGACATTCTGTTGTGAACACTCTAGTATGTACGGCCATTTCTGGCAAAAGTGTTCAGCGGGTGCGTTTCAGCTGTTTCGAAATTACCTCAGTACAATTAAATGAGACATCAGCTCAACGCACCCGTACGCTGCACGACGATACTTAAAGTCCCAGTTTCGATCTGGATGCGGTTGCATAAAAACAAAAACCCATTATTCAAGACTAAAAACCAAATACTAAAAAAACGATCAGAATTTTATTTGTAATTTTATGGAAGACTTTTCTTCTACACTTCCCTTTCAGACGAGACCCCCACCCCTTTTTTTCTTTCCCGCCGGTCATTATTCTCCGGCATCTTCTCCAAAAGAGTCTCCCACGGCGTCGACCTTGACGGCATTCACCAGTCCTTTGTGGTTGGTCATATGATATATTTGCGATTGACGAAAAGCAAGGTTGAGCTTCGGAAAAAAAACTGTTGGAAGGTTGGTCCTATGAACGCGGATTCGATCGAGATGTCCGCCACTCCGAGTATACATTCGATGACAAGCGTATAAACCCGGCCTGGGGATTCTTCAACTATTCATCAAATGAAAAATAAAGTTTTCTTTTACTTTTTAGCTAAGCAACGAAAGTTCATAAACTCGTAACTTTATGTATTTTTTTGGAAATTTGACATTTTTGTTTGCACTCTAATTTTTTTGAGAAATAAAACTGATTTGGCTGATGGTAATGCAAAGGGCTGGTTTTACAGACTGGTTTTACAAAACAAGCATACTGTTGGATTTAAGCTAAATCTTCGTCATATTCAACGTGCCAGTTTAACGTAACAGGTCTTTCATTAATTGAATTTTGCCTTTGTGTCAAAAAAAACACGAGTAAATCGCTATTAGCGAGCAACATTACTCAATTAATTCCGTTTCCTTACACGCATCGTCTTTCGCTTGCACCATAAATCGTTCTCAAGGCTACATCTTTTTCTGATGGATTCATAGCGAAATTCATCACAAACCACTGCTTTCGCCAGTATGAATACCACGAGCGCGTTAAAAATAAGTATTATTTCAAAACGAATATTCTAAAAAGCTGTTCAAAAATGTTCATTGAGGCCAAAATATGGAACCATGTTCTATTTAAACAACCACTAATGTTTTTTTTAAGGATGACGCTTACCTCCCTTAAAATACTGGCAGTTTTGGACTCAATCTACTCCAACTCAATCTCCAGACTCGACCTACGCGAACCCAAATAACAGAGAAAGACGTTTTATTGAATTTTAATAACTCAATCCAGAGAAAATCAATGGAATGAGGTCAAGTAAGCATAGGGGCAAACAATGTCAAAGTATTCCAAAACGAATCTTCTAATGAGCTTTTTCGAGTGCCAATTGTCGATGCGCCACGTTGGATCAAGTAATATATCAAGTTTGCAGTTATGCGGCATTATATATACGACCATTTTCAGTTCTGTCAAGTCGTAGCGGGCTTTATCAAATGGTGAAGGTGTTTCTGGTTTTTCCTTAAACGATAATAGTAAGACTACCGTCAAACAGATACTCACCGGTTGTATACGAATATATTTAGCATAATAACCGCACATGATGACTTCGTGATTGACAATTTCGCACTTGCCGATAGCAGGGCCTTCTACGACATCCAACGTAACACGCCATAAATTCGAAATCGGTACCGCGGATGTGTAATTAAATAGAGCAGACATGTGGTCGGCTATTGCAGGGTAGTTGGGACCACCGAGGTTGATGCAGGCGTCGGCAACATTGAAGAAAAGAACAACGATGAGTGCATACATTTCAGCAATCCAATTGTCTCGGTAATGTGCCAGCTCCTTTTATACCACTTTCTTCGGCGTCGGATCATTGGCAGAATCTAGCACGCACATGTCACTGCCTCAAGCATGTGCCAGCAATCAATTTGTTCCGCGACAGAGGGAATTGGAATCTAGGGCATAAATAAAACGCTTTCTTATAGATAAACATAAATGCGCTGATAAAAATCGTTATAGGAAGTCTCCAATGGCTTAGGGTTCATTGGCGAGTTTTCGAGGCGCGTCTGCCACGATTGATTGCTGCCAAGACAACATGTCGAAAAGATATTATAAATTTACTCGATATTATTTACGCGGAATTTTATGTGAGGCTTCGGACTGCTATCTGTTTTTTTCTGAGATCGCTTTAATCTAAGACCTAAGGTCTTACAAAATCGGTTCGTTCATAAATTGGTCGGAACAGCTCAAACATCTGCATTTCAATTTCTTGACGATTCAGTGGCGTGAAAATCGTTGAAGGTCGAGAAATCCGTTTTGAATGCAAAAGATTCGAGGGTTGTTCTAAGGGACGAGAATGCAAACGTTAACAACTCGTTTAATGTCAATTAATAATAATTGTTAATGGATGTATTCAGCATATAGAAGATCCAAAAGAAGACGATGCTATTTCGAAAATCTTGCACAGAGTCAATAATTAAGAAAATTGTCAAAACAAAAACCTATAAAATATCTTGTTCTATCATTTTAATGCAATCTTTATACTTACGGAGAAATCCCTGGCTCGTGTATCGAAACACGGTTGCATAACATATTGCGTTTTTCGCACCATGCCAATGGCATCTAAGCTCCCCGCACGCAAAATTCTTAGACGGTATGAACAGGCTTTCGCACTTCCAGCTGGCTTCTGAATCTTGACACAACGCAAGAATGTGGCCTTTATGTGGTAGATTCTTGGCGAATTCAAATTCATCGTTTTCCCGAAAACAATAGCATCTGTCAATGTTCCGACGAAGAAAATGTTAATTAAAAGCACCTGGCACTTCCATGAAACTCTTGTACCGGCAGTTCGTGGGGCTTATGTATGTATGTAATTGTCGTTGTGCTATTCTTCGCTTTGGTCGACGCAAAATTCAAATCATGACAATTTGCGCATCAAAGAGCTCATCAGCAGATCTTCTTAGAAATTGTTTGAAATATATTAAGCGTAACTTCCTTTACTTCATCATATTGGTCTTTTGGGGTTTGAGAGAATGCAGTACCATAAAATGCCCTTTTCGGCGTTTCCTAGGACAAGCCGGCTACTACAGAGCCTTTATCCCAACCTACGCCCGCCTTGCCTTCCCACTAACGCGACTAACCGAGAAGTCCCGCCCGTTTCGTTGGACCACCGACTGCGACCGCGCTTATTGGCATCTGAAAGAGGCCCTCACTGCTGCCCCAGTCCTCAGCTTCCCCGTACTAACCCGTGACGTTTATCCTGGACACGGGCGCAAGTAGCCATGACATAAGCTTCCACAGACTGGCGACGATGGCAAGGAACATGTAATCCAATTTGGTAGCCGCACCCTCGACAAGGCTGAACGGAACTACAGCGCTACTGTCGCGAGATGTTGGAACAAGTCTTTTTGCCGCCTTCCTGAAAGGAAAACCCTTTTATCATTCGGACAGACAACTCAGCGCTCCAATAGCTCCAAAGTTTCCGGGAACCCGAAAGAACAGGTGGTCCGCAGGCAAGAAATGTTATCCGACTTTGAGTTTACAGTAGTCCACCGACCCGGAAAACAACACCTCAACGCCGACGCTCTCTCGCGCATCCCGTCTGTACCAACGTAGATGTGAACACGTTTACGGTATCGTTTTCTACAAACAAATGGGCTGATCTGCAATCCAACGACCCCGACATCGGCCTTATTTACAATAGAATGGCCCACGGTTCCACTAAGCCGACAAAGAAAAAAATGGCGGGAGAAAGCCATGGATCTCAAACCTCGCCTAGTGCTTCCTCAAGCCACTGCACGCGTCATCGTACGAAAACTTCACCATCAGCTAGGCCATGTTGGTCAGGGCGAATTGGACAAGGCTGCAAGAGATCGCTTCTAGTGCCCAGACCTCCGACCGGAGATCGGCCTTGCATGCCAGGATTGTGATACCTGAAGACGCATCGAGTACCTCTACCACTCCCCTCGTGAACCTCTCAAACCCATGGCTTCAGGCTATCCCAATCGGCAGCCCCTTCCTTAAATCCCGGACTAGTAACCCTTACCTTTTCGTCATGGTTGATTTTTTATCTTAATGGGCCGAAGCCGAACCACTACCTGACCAGACAGCATCCTCCGTCGCCGATGCAATCGTACGCGCCTGGGTTACTAGGTTTGGCGTCCAAGACCGTATCCACTCTGACCGAGGGTCCAACTTCGAAAGCATCCTGGTCCACGATCTGTGTAACAAACTCGGCATCATCAAAACCAGTACAACGCAATACCACCCGCAAGGTAATAGCCAAACGGAAAGGACCAACAAATCTCTCCTGTTCCTCCTGAGTGCTTTCATCGAAACCTCGAATAACGATCTGTGGGACACCCTAATCCCTCACTGCCTGGCGTATCGAAGCACGTTTTACCAGTGAACTTGGTTCACCCCCGCTATGATGACTTACGGCCGAGAACTACAACTCCCACTTGATGCCATCCTACAGCTTACGCAACCCGAGTACCCCTCCACCGTCGTACGTCTCCAAGCTGATCGGCATTCAGCAGGAATGCCTGCGCTTAGCCCGATTACATCTTCGACACGCCCAAGTCATCCAATCGCGGTCATATGATCGCAAAAACCACGGCTCTTCATTCCAGCCTGGTGATACTGTATGGCTCAGCAGCCCAAACTCTTTCCGAGGCATATCCAGCAAATTCCACGACCCATGGAGCGGTCCCTTCTCGTTCGTCCAGAGCCTGCCTACCAATGTATACCGTATCCGCTCGGACGATAACCCGGCTACACTCATAGTCCACTTCAATCGGCTGACAACGGGACACATACCACAACCCCCCAAATAACCTACCCTCATCCCTAGTTACGATATCCCTATATCCCACACCATCAAACTGTCTTCTTCCAGTCACTGAGGGCAGTGGCTTTGTGGAGGGAGGGCTCTGTAACGCACGCCACTGGCTGCATGCATATTTTCTACACCTCGTAACATATCTTGTTTTATATATCATTTTAGGTCTGCCCTTTAATCAACGACAACGCTACTGATCCTCATCATACATTATATTCCTATCCTATTCGTCTTTTGATAATAAATCCTTCCTCACAACCTCATCTGTTCGCACTATTCTGTTTCAGTATCAAGGTGCATACTCATCCCTATTTTCTCTAGGTCATCGATCTGACGAGGACATTACAATATCGGAAATGATGCGACTTGGAATGGGTTTATCTGGAATTCTATGGATGATAACGAGAATAACAAGTAAGTTTTATCATTAGCAATTAATGAATATTTCTCATTGCATTCAAGCGAGATATTTTTAGAAATATTTTCGTAAAATTATATTTTCAGTCCAAAGTATTATTAATACCGTCTACATTTTAATATTATGTATTTTGAAATTTGTTTTTAGAAAGAGAATAACTTAAGTTAAGTTGCGCTATGTCAGTTTTTAGAGTTGAATAACTCAATTATTTTGTAAAATAATTTCTTGAATTGTGGAAGGTACTTAAAGTTTGCGTTCTATTTGCCTAAACCAAGTTTCTTTAATAAAGTTTAAAGGAGGTTTTGAAGAATAATTCAGAGTATTCTTATTCTTGAATAGAGGTCCGATGCATAAATATATTGCGTTTTCGTTATTTTTTAATAATTTTTTAATAACTTGGATATTAATATGGACCCACTTCGGTGTCATCATGTATGTTAATTGGAGTTGCATTAATTTATCGGTCGGGTAACGTTGCTGATAAGAAGAGAGGTATCAGCTTATTGTTTTAAGTACTCCAGTTTCCAGCTAAACATGGCCGTCAAAACATACCATTTATTTTCCCCGCTGACTTAAACGATTCGAAGAAACCAGCCGGTGCGTATTAGCAATTCATGATCTTTTGATGCAAAGCCAGGGCCAATTGTTTATCAATAAGAGAACCCTGGATACAATATTGAAGCCATTGAGGCCATGCCACCAATTTCTTGTTGAACGTACCCACGGCAGATACCTTACCTTCTGTAATGCACCACTGACTCCGCGTATTAAGGCGTGGTGGGGGCAAACAGCTCGCTGTACTATTTTGAGGGAAGCTGTAAAAAAAAAATCCACCTAACGTACACAATGGATTAAGATTCGTAGGAGTTGGAGACTTGTTGATCCGTCGAGGTTGTCGATAAAAGGTGCCAATGCTGCTCCAACACGTCACTTGTTCTCATTAATCGCATCAATTTTTTCCCTGGCTTACAGAAATTCCTCTTCTAAATTTAGTTTATTTTCCTTCGTATTAACGCACAAAATCATGAACAGACCATCAGAAAGCCGCGTAGTCATGCATGACAGATATATTGTTTCTCTCAAGTTCCTTTGATGGTGAACGCTTACGAATTGTTCACTATTATTGTGTCCGTTGCATTGGGGAAGGTTGAAACTGTGAAAGAACTCGTCAAATATATTGTATTCTTCGTTTTAGCAGTGACGTCCGGCTCGCAGGTAGCTTTCAATGTTTGCAATTAGAATACATTTTTTAAAAATTCTTATGACATGTATGCTTATCAATTATCTATTGATAAGAATACAAAAAAACGTCATTTCTTTCATCATGCCACTAGCTCCAATAAATCTCCAAGTCAATCCGGTAAACGATAATAAAATACAATTTGAATGGGAAGCTCCAACGCAAAAGACCGGCATTAATTACTTCTTCGCGAAGACAAACAACAGTAATCCAAAAAATGCGAGGTTGATGAATATACAAAATCCTGCAACATCAGTGGCTTCACCGCAAACACGGAGTACGAGGTCTCGCCACTAGCGTGTTACAGAAAAGAGGACAACATGTATTAAAGCTGCAGTACAGCGGTTTCAAAACGAACAAAGAATTTTCTTGAGGGTAGGTTGTTAAGCAAATATGAACTAACAGCGAAATATTCTTTTTATATCTTGCGAATTGCTCTAAGAAACCTAGAAGTAACTCTTTTCGGTTATAATTAAATGAGATTAACATGGAAGCCTGAAATATTCAAAAGCTTGTGCTAAGCGATCTAAACTAACGCTTGATAAGACGTCATCGTGAAGACTGACATAATCGGGTAATATGACTTCAGAAAGTTCACATTTGTTTGCCTTGGATGTCGTCCGCTTTGATTACCTGTTAATAACCTGTGTTAACAAAAATGCCCTCGATAACGCTCTTGTAAATTTTTTCTCTTGCAATACGAATTATAAGATGTTATATAGTTTATTCATTTTTTTATAATCGAACATAACCTTGTTTGTCTTCAATGGCGATTTTTGGATGGTCGTTGCCAATCAAACGTCACAGATCTAGCACAATCATCGGTCGAAAAACGATGCTTGCTCGAGATTGTTGAATCTAACAATTAATTCCTATCCCTATATGACTAATTCGCGGAATATTTTCGTAAAAAAACAATTGCGTACATTCCATCCTAATCTTCATATACTCGTTGCAGTGTTAAAGGAGAAGTAAGGAGACATCTTCACCAGGATTAAATTTTTTGTCGACCGTTATTCCGGGTACAATCGGTAGCGTTTGACAATATGGCGTGTGCCCTGCGTTGCTCTTTCGTTGCGGTCTATACGAAATTCGGTAGGAACTTACAATAACAGCACGCACGTTTCATTATATACAATTAATTTATTCTGGCACAACAAGTAATTAAATGAGATGAAGCTATTAGAATAATATTCATTCTGTCTCAGATAAAGAAAAATACTTCTATAATTATTAAAATTACAGTATAGAATTGAAAAGATTAAGTAGATCTTTGTTTGAATTAAACCATATATTATTGAATATATCTGTATAAAACTATACCTTTATTTTATGTTTAGTGTTCGAAGTCGATGCTTGTCACACTACTTAATCGCTGGTCATTCAAATAAAGGTATAAAATTACATCACTTTAATAATGTATCAGACTTAAGAGCCAAGCAACTTCTAATGTTCTAATGTAATTGTAGTGGCTTTATTGAAATCACGAGGACCGATTCTCATCCGATATCGTTCACTATTTCAACGAAAACCCAGTTTTCATCGATTAAATTGTTCTAGTCTCTATAAATGTTTGCATGTATTGAATCTTTTCAAGATGATTGAGTTTGCTTTTTATATATCATAAAATAGGCTGCATTCTATGCAAAGAGGTAGGTGTGCAGGTATAGGTGAACCTGCGATGGAACGTGCATTACCGTAAAAGAAGGTCGTCCAATATCATTTTATTCGATTTACCGGTGACCTTCTTTGTTGCATGTAACTATCCATATAAACCTTAATCGTTATATTTGTTAATATATGGTGTTAATAAATGGTTTTGTTTTAAAAAGAGTGGATTACTATTATTTTGTAGATGGCCATGGTGTATGTTTTCTGTGTAATAAAAAAACATTGACTTGATCCGATTCCGCGGCTTAAAAATGCCAATCTATATGCATTCCAATCAGACCAACAAGCTTTACGGCGACCCGCGAGACTTATTCGAGGAAACGGTTGAAGTGGATGGCTTCTTCAAGAAATACGATCCCGAAACATACAATTTACAAAATTGACAAAAATAGATATGGACTATTAATTATTTACAGCTTCGCAGCATACATACTTTGCAGGGAGGTAATGTTTGTTCACATGTCCTTTTAAAAATTGTTTTCCTATTATATTGACGTAATTTCCATTCATAAGAAGACCTTTGTGGCAGCCGAATGACTTAGAAATCCTCTTATAGCATCTAATGTGCCTAACCTTTTGTTCCCTTAAACGCTAGAGGTTATTTAGGGGGGTTCCCTGCTGATGTCAACGACGACGGCGCTAACGATGTCCGAGAGAGAATCCGGACAACCGGCAATGCGGCGCCACTTGAATCGCTTCAAACCGACCTGCAAAAAAGAACAAAAAGAACAATTAAGGGAGCATTTTTGTCTGCGTGTCGATTAAATTTAAGCAGAAACGCAGTATGTAACAACCTCTGAAATTCTTTCGAAATATTAACCAAAGGATATATCGCGTTAAAATGGTTTGAGAAGCTTAGAATACAATAAATATCAAGGCATTATCTAAAGGAAACGGTTAGCGACAGACATCATTCAAATAGCTTCAAGAAACCTCAAAATCAATGTTTTCTGTCCACAGAGGATGACATTGATATGGACAGCTAAAACACCGACGAACGGCGTCGGACACTTCCTTGCAACGACGAACGGGGAAACTCCAAAGCCACGCCCAGTGAATTCGACTTTACTCGATTGCCACCGACCACACGATGTTTGTCTGCGAGAAATCAGAGGCCAATCATCTATTGTGAATCTACAGCGCACCTGTAAGGAAGCATACGAATAATCTTTCATTAATGGGCCCAACTACACTAGAAGTGCACATCTTGCTGCTCGTATTTAAGATCCATAAACCGATTTTCTTTAGTATAATTACTCCAAATTCAAACCGCTTCGACCAATGGGTAGGTAATACCGTCAAATGACCACAAGATCGGCAGATTATCGCTATAAGGTCATTCGTTATTTGTCGCGATTTATTGTTTCAAAAAAAATAGTAAAGCCTTAACTAAAATAGAGCTTTGTAAAATAAATTATTTTTTGTGTGAACTATTTTATAGTTGTGACCTCAATACAGCGCGTACCTTTATCTTTTTTTATGGCTGGCCAAGAACTGTCGTTCGTATCCATTTTAATAATTCAAACCATTTCAACCTAAAAAGCTATACCAATTTAAAGTTAACTAAGTAAAGGTTCTTTAACAAAGGGGTTGTTTTTTTCAAATTCAAATAAAACTTTAATCGGGAATTGCTTACTGAACGCTGTTTTATAGAAACTATTTCATTGACATCGAGACAAAGAAATTCGTACAATGAGATTATAATGAGATCTCCGCCAGGATAGCTTAAATAACTGACCTCTGAAAATTGTTATATTCGACTGCGTTTACTTTACCTCCGACACGCGACAGTCGAGTTTTTTTTAACAGAAAATGAATGTCGTCATGGCAATCGCTTTTTTTTGTTTGTCTCTCTCTCCCATACACAAACACCCTATACGGTATATCCGCAAAATGTGTAATGTAGAAGTAAACCCAATTTTTTCAATTGTTGAGATAAGAGAGTATTTACAAATAAAGTTTCTTATTTATATCCAATGGGATAATACCGTTGCAATTGTTTCATGCTAGTTTTAATACATGATAAACTCAAGGTCAATGTTGTCGCTAAAAGCGTGTGACAATGCAGAGGCCAATTCTAACTGCGGTTAAGACGCCTACGAAGAGAGGTAATGTCGCGTAATGTCGCTTATTTATTTGTGGTCATTTTTATTTGAACGCTTAATTATTAAATAAAATTTAAATGCCATTATGTGTTAATAATTTGGCTTATATGCATCGACGCAGAGGCCGTGTCACAGACTAGGTCAGACAGACCGGGGCCGGAACGACTAATCTCCAAGCCAAATAACGTGTGTGAAATTATCCTCCTTTCAGTTCATTGGGGTATTTGTTGCTGTTTTGCTTTAAATCATTAAATTAGGTTAACTGTCCGGATAAGACAAGGATTTTGTGTCACAAAACTCTAGCTGATATATTACGACGTTAAATGATCTGATGCCAGAAACATAGAGAAAAACAGTATTCCAGGCGAGACCCTCACGGAATTTATCAACAATACACCTGGAGAGACAGGGGAAACTAACTCGTTACCCGTTTTCAGCCGACGTCAACCCATAACTGATGTGACGAAGCTTCTGGACACAGATCAAGCTGACTTAGTTAAACTGAAAGACGAAGCCACTTGTCGAGACCAATAGGCGTGTTTAAATGGTGATAGACCTCATTTATTCGAGATAGAGCTGCTGGTGAAGTAGTGAAAGATAACTTCAATATGAATCTATCCTTTTTTCTGTATGATTATTGTTTTTAAGAAAAGTGTTAATAACGAATCCAGTCGTCATTCGTAAACCGGACTTTGGTTTGTTTGACATTTAACAATCAGACCAGTACGGCGCGAATCAAGTAAAGAAAAGATCAGGACTTATAGCCTCGACAATCTATGTATATATATGTATATATATAGAACCGTGAGGAAAAAGACATTATGCTGAAACAATTCAATGAATCAAGACAGTTTTATACCATTAAATCGATTGCAAACTGGAATTGGTTTTCGTTTAAATAGTGAACATATAGTTATAAAATGGACACATTTCGCTTAATTTCAAAAAAATACTGAAACACCATATAGATATAGAGTAGATATACCTAAGTTCGATGATGATACCTTTTATTTCTTCAAATATGAGTTATTCTTTTATTATATGGCATGTTTATTTAAATTCTTCGCCTATTAACCACAGAATCGTTTTTGGTCAACGAAAAATATATAGCAGGAATAACAAAAACAATTCACCTAAAAACGTCGTTTCCGTTCGCACTGCCTCGCCTGATTCACTTGAAAGTTTTCGCGGATTCCGACTTCGATAAGGAATAAGACCATATAATTAACTATCTCCGATTTCTGTGCGATAGGCACTGCGCACTAACGAAATTATCCCTCATCCCGGTTTCGTATAATCTTAATTTCTTGAACAATTAAGGCGAAAGAAGGAACGGCTCTGCCGCCAAGGCAGGTATCAAGAAATGAAACCAATTTCAAACATGGAAACCGGAACCGTTCGCTTATATCCTAGACCTTGATGCTCTTAAAATCCGCTGACCATTCTGACGTGCTTAAAGTTACATCTCTTAATCCAGGCGCTTTTTTTACCTGCTTACGAATCTCGAAAAAAAAATTTATTTGTCTCAATAGCTCCACAGCAACTGGTCCTAAGAGGGCCCCTTCCGCGATACTCAAAATCGGTCACCGTTAGATTTCTACAAGGCGCAGTGCTATTTCCTTTCCTTTTTAACTATAATACATCAAGACTGCGGTCCCCTAACGACGTGACACGAATAAAATACGTTCACTTTATGTCATACTAGCAAGACAATTGGTTTTTTTGTAACAGGTCAGGCAGACAGTAATTGAGTTCCTGGAATGGTTTTCGAAAAACAGTCTTTCCTGAATTCTCTGGTGTTTCGCTGGCTTTCCCTGAGAGCCGATGTGACACAATGAAATCTGTTCAGCCAATTCATTTTGCTCGAGCTCAATGGTCAGTCACTGAACGCAACTTATATTTAAAATTTCCCATCTTATTATCCCTTTTCAAGGTTATCTAAGTGTACATTTCCTTGATCAATGCACAGGCTATAACGTTCAATACCAACAATAACGGCAAAATATCGCAGTATCTTCTTTGTTCCAGTTTTTAATTTAACCAGAGCAGGTGAAGCAAGAATAAAAGCACTGTGTTTATACATTTTACTTATTATACTGTCTCGTGTTTGGCTTAAATGTTTGATCGTCGAGACCCATACATAGGGACTACAAATATTATTATTATTATTATTGCTATTGAACCTTTTAGAGCAATAACAACAAACGATGCGAAACTATGTAAGGCCTGAATTTCTACGAACTCGTAAGAAAGCAAATTAATTTCAGAAAGAAATGCCTCCTTGCATTCCAATTCGGCCCATCCGCCGTTCACTGCAGGTGCGTCGTTCGTCCTTGTATTTTCGACTTACAAATCAAATCTACTTGCAGTATTTCAATAGCACGGCGTGTCTTTACTTGTCAAAGGCTGGTTGCTTTGGTTTTACGGCCTCTGACGCAACTCTGGATGGAGTCGGTCGCATATTTGTTGTTTTTTCTCGATCGCCGGTGATCTCCTTGAAATCTGCCGCCCAATTCATTTTGCTCTGTCTTTTTAGCGATGGAGTTGGCCGAACCGGCACCCTTTTTCCCGCTTGCGTCCTCTTTGAGAGGCTGCGTAAGGACCCGCTTCAAATCGACGTCTTTGGGACGACGTTTTTTCATCAGAAAGAGTCGCTGCAACCTCGTGCAAGTTGCGGTACAATTGGTCAACTGATTTTTGATAGTGGGGTGACTAAATAGAATCCGGTCGATTTATTTCCATGCGGTTAGACATAAGAATCTCAAGTGCGTCGCCAACATCCGACCAATAACCACCTCAAGTTGTATGTGTTGAACAAGGTGGATGAAAA
Organism: Proteocephalus fallax; assembly: GCA_028672205.1. NCBI lineage: Eukaryota > Metazoa > Platyhelminthes > Cestoda > Proteocephalidea > Proteocephalidae > Proteocephalus > Proteocephalus fallax. Next base: position 14,322 of record JAPUBX010001842.1, on the reverse strand, counting down.
TTGGCCTTTTTTTTTATTTTTTGCAATCCAGGGTCAATTGAAGTTAATCTTCTAATTTGCTACCATTGCGTCACACCCGCGGTTATCAGAGTTCCATCCGTTCACTTTAAAGTGCACTTCAATAAAGAAGGCTCGAATCGCTTTCCGTTGGTGAAGTCTCCGGTGCAGATCACGTGAATGAGGCCTGTAATTGTCTTGGCGGCTGTGTGAGACATGGTGAGAATTTTAGTTCGACATTTAGTATGACGAAGTTCGGATGAATGATTAAGAAGGCAAAATGGCCGCCTCGCAGCAGATTCTGCAGCGGATTGCGAATCAAGACAAACTTCACGTGATGAGCATGCCTTATCTATTGGAAACTAATAACGTTTTTCATGTTCGTGCTATGAGAACCGACGTTTTGAAGAATAAACACTCGCTGAACATTTAATGCGCATTTAACCAGAGAGTTTTTATACCTGTGGCAACCCTGCATGGTGTGTGAAAATAGAAGTCGATATATTTATTGGCTAATTATTCGATGAGGGTGGAGAGCGTCGATTTTTCTTTGTTGTGGGTCATTGCCATCAGCTCTTCAGGCGATCAATCCCTTAGAAATACATTCATGCTCTGTTGAACTTATCTTCCTGGGTTCGGGCTTTGGCAGCCTCTATTAAAGACACAACGGTTATTTTGGGCGATTCGTGATCTTCGTTGCGCAGAATACCGGCGTTTTTAACCCCCCTTCCCCACTTAACAAAATCGAATATTCAGGTGAACATTTTGTGCACTTAAACATTCGTTCGCAAAGGACCAAAATTAACCCAAGCCGTGTTTCAATTAAGGTGAAATAATAAATATAGGCGCTGTGTCCTCAATGATTCTCTTTTTGTTTTAGATAATAAGTACGCGAATTCAAGCAACCTCACAGACCAACCATCGGGTTTATTTGGAGTATTTTCAAAGGCGTCTCCGAAACGGATATGCAGAAGATGTGTTTTTCTTCGTCTTCGAATAAGGACTCCTAACAGCTTAGTTTAATGATAAAAAGGTCTCCGACAGATTGCTTTACAACGCCACACCAACTAGATTACGAGAACTATCGGGTTCGTTTCGAGTATTTGTAAAGAATTCGCCTTAACGGTTATCGATGCGCGAAAGCACAAGCTTCCTTTTGAACTCTTTATTGGCGTAGTAAATGATACCAGCTTAAATTACTATAATGACTTATGAGGAGGGTATCCTCAACAACCGGGACACAGAAAGAAGATGGAGGTTCCAGAGAGTTGACCTGATCAGCCTTCATTATTGTCGGGCGTGATTTGGTATTGAGACAGGTGTTAGGGACAATACGGGCAGTCAGTCGCCAATGGGCGATGGCGTAGGCGTGTTGACAAACGGAGTGACAAGCGACGTGGTGACTTTTTAATTGCCAGTCGTGATTTTTTGTACTTATATGGAATAAGGGAAGAGAGGTTATGACACAATCTATGGGTGCTGGATTTTGGGCCATTGCAGTTAATTATTCGACGGGGTCACTTGATTGTCTTGTCGTTTAAGATTAAGCGAATAGGGAGTCTACTTTATCCGGCCCTGATAAAGGTATGCAGCATCAACCTATATATTTGTTTCTATTAGTTAAACGCGGTTTAGAAAAGTGGAAGATGATTGAATCATTATATTGCGTTGAATTGAAGTTTAATGATACCAATGCGGTGTGCTTTCTTTTGGCGTGTCTCAAATAAGTTTAAGTAAGTGGAACTTGGCAGCGCCCGGTTTATCCGTCTGTCAATCCGATAATTGCTGAAACTCAAGACCACATTCGTTCCATGCGGACGAAGAATTCGGCTTTTTAAGGTCGAGAGAATAAAGCCTACAATTTCCATAAAATATCGGCCTTCGGGGTGTAATACATTTGTTGTAACCTTAAACATCCATTCAATGAGCAATGCGCATGTGCAAATGTTGAAGGTCACTCGTCTTACTTACTCACGTGTTTGAACTAATGTTGTTTCTAATCCTGTGATATCGATTCAGGTCACTGAACTGTAAAAGTAATTTACTTATTAAAAATTAAGTAGAGGATTCTAGAAAACACACCCTTTATCAACGCAACTTGGGTAGGCATCGCGTTTTGTCGTACGTTATTTGGCCTACATAGGGCTCGTACAATTTTTAGAACAATAATAGCGGTATTATCCATTGGTTACCTTCATCTTGGGCCATCGCTCAATTCTGATCTTTGCACCAAAAGAGAAGAACTTGGACTCCATGGCGACAATTAGTTCGGGACGCCCAGTGAATTTACCTACCCACCTTACCACGTATATCTGTTAAGCCATTCCGTCGTTACACGACTACATTTATAAACGTTTGTTTAAAACTATAAATTGGCACACCTTCCGATTCGAACCTACGAAGTGGTCGTCTTGATTCCTTATATTCGGTGGGCACATTTGGATTAGAACGTATCTATTATTGACTCCTTCAAGCTCCTCCCTCAGTAGCCGCGACAAATATATCGACCAAGAGCTATCGTCGAAGGCGTTGGGCATGCATTTTCTAAAATTAGCTTTATCTCACCGGTTCATTCCACGGCCACAACGCATATACCTTTAAAGAGCAAGTAGTAACAAGCAGTTCCAGTAAAAGTCCCTAATCTCTGGCATTATTTTGAGTCGTATTATTCGCGTGTATTTCTATTCCTCTCGTAGCCAATTATTTAAGATAACTAGAAGCCAATAGAAGTGTAATTTAAATCTCATTGGCTCCCAATAGTTCTGGTTACAATATTGCAGAATTTTGGAGAATAAACGACAAATCCCACAAAGATTAAAAATTAGTTTTTATAAATAAAATATTGAATAAAAACCTGGTTGGAATAAAGCAATACAAGATGAAAAAATAATTCGTCTTCAAATAAATATTTAAGAATATGTGAATTTGTTTCAATTAACCTTTTTTAAGGTCAATGTTAAGCGGCGTCTCCAGAATCAGATTATCCACAATTGGATTGGTACTTAGCTTAACAAGAAGCAAGTTTATGTATGTGCTATTAATATTCTTATAGAAAAATTAGTCATTTAATTGCTTAACTCCTTAAAGCCAAAAGCTTTTATAACTAACGTTTTTAGTAAGCTTTTACATACTTTCAAATAGCTTTTGTAGTTCTCATCTCGATTAAGAGATTTGTTTTAATACAACCGTGCTGAATTGCGGACTTTTTGGGATCGTCGATGACGCTATCGTGAGCTTTGTTATCCTTTTTAATTCTTCTTTATATTGAGGAAAATGGTGAAGCAAGTGAAGCAGACGACTCGAAATATTCTGCCAGAAATGGCCGTATCAACTGTATCTACGAGAACGACGACAACGTCGACAGGGTTCTTTCTTCGCGTGACAAGACGAAAAAAGATAGACCGAAGTCAATGTAGGACCAAGTCCGCCTACTGGCAATAGCCGTCACGAAGCTTCAAGCGGAGAATCAAAAGCTGAAGCAGAAGAAAACTGACTTGCCGTTAACCTATGTTTATTCACTACGACCGTATCCTTTTAACCCCGATACTGTCTGTCCTTCCATTGTGAATGAAATCCCTCTTAACCACGCAGCGTCTTCCTATTTCTACAGTGGTAACAGAGCCGTTTAGAGGGATTGACACTCGTTGGCTCAATCCTTAACATGGATAACGTCAAAATCGAACTCCTCCGATCGTGGATGCAGAGAACATCCGGCGCTATGGCGAAGCGCAGATCGCAGATTAATCACTTGCTAGATGGAGCCATGTCTCCTCTCTCAATGGGACAATGTCCTAGATATGAGCCTTTCCCTGGAAGAATAATTGTTCACACTTTTGGGTCCTAAGGAGGCACCCGAGTTTTCCGATGCAGCTATTATTACTGCCGAGTCCCTGATTTCACGCCTTATTGATCAACCCGGGCCAAGTTTTCTCCCAGAAAGACCTCGGAGAGACCAGACAGTCGCAGTGCTCAGCAACAATTTGGACTACAACCAGAAATACCACCCAGCGAGGCCCGAACCGATACCGTGTGAGTTTCCCCGTTCTCTTATACCTGTTTATCATGAAGTTCCTCGACTAACAGATTCTATTGTTATACAAATCAGGACGGTTAAGATAGCATTCGATGGACCAAAGGTTGCAAGCTCTGGTAAGTAGCTGGACTAAGAACCCACTTTAACAGCTAAAGCGCTATCCAAGACAGAGTCTACTGGACCAACTGACAAGTCCCAGGAGGACGTCGAAAGTGAACAGGGCACTACGTGGTTGCCCAACGTCAGGTCTGATCGTCTCAAGAAGAACTTCGTCAAGGCCGTAAGAACCATCGTGCACGCCAAAAACGGACACTGCGGTTTCGTAAGAACGCACAAAACATCCCGTTATTGTGTAGTAGAAAGTAGTTCCGCCCGGAACGTTGAAGATCCGGGTACAAGTCCCGGCCTCCAACGACTGACGTAGCTCAGGTCGCTCTTAGGGAGATGGGACAAAAGCGACGGTGGCGGGATTAAGTTGAGGAGGCAAATGGGGCCTAGAACGTAGATAAGAATTCCATTACCATAAACAATTTAGCAATCAAATAGAAAATTTTATTTTGTGTATACATATAATGCATACTTTCCACTACAGGACCAGCGAACGTCTAGGTTGAAGCCTCGGGAGATGAGGATACCCTCTACGAGGACTGTCCCGGAGAAGATAAGTCGGCGAAGGAGAAGCGGGGTGTCTTGTTTGAGGGGAAGGTGGTGTAGAGAAAATCTATCTTATTATTTTGCAATTAACGTTTTATATTCACTTTTACATACTTTCAAATAGCTTTTGTTTATCTCATCTCGATTAAGAGTTTTGTTTTAATAGAACCGTGCTGAATCGCGGCGTTTTTGGGATCGTCGATCACGCAATCGTGAGTTGTGCTATCCGTTTTAAATCTTCTTTATATTGAGGAAAATGGTAAAGCAAGTGAAGCAGATGACCCGAAATATTCTGCCAGAAATGGCCGTATCAACTGTATCTACGAGAACGTCGACAACTTACCGTCAACCGGGTTCTTCTTCGCGTGACAAGACGAAAGAAGATAGACCGAAGTCAATGGGGAAGCAAGCCCGTTTCCTGACAATAGTCGTCGAAAAGCTTCAAGCGGAGAATGAAAAGCTGAAGCAGAAGAAAACTGACTTGCCGTTAACCCCTGTTCATTCACACGACCGTATCGTGTAAACCCCGATACCGTCTGTCCTTCTATCGTGAATGAAATCCCTCTTAGCCACGCAGCGTCTTCCTATATCTACACTTCACTCGATTTTCGTATATTTAAAATATCCATTTATCTGCTCTAACGATATATTTGTGATTAGTTTAACTGCGAATGAACACCGTCTCCATCTTCAAGCGCATTGTCGCCGCTTTTTGTATCGACGTCTAGTTTTAAATGGAATCATATGCTGTTTCAAGGCAGTGCCCTTGCAATTATCTCTTAAGGAAGTCACCCAATTAACAATTGAAGGATGACGTACAGTTACAAGTTATTTTCTCCCTAAACGTTCCAGTACGTTCAGATAGAAACTGTGAGCAGTTTACGTGAATAGTCGCGTTCACCTCGCATGATTGAGCTTCGTCGTTGTCTGTCGTAGCATAGAAGTGGCGTACGCCGGTCAAAACGATCGATGGCCAGGTCAATTTTATTTGATTATCTGTCACAAGGGTGGACAGGAAGTTGCCTGTAGCTAGTCGTATGAACAACGGAACGAAAGTTAGCACGATTGATTTTACCCCGTAGCTCGTGTTCGCATGCATTAAACCAAGCTTGTTGCGTGTCATGTGACCACCCATGCTTGGATATTCCCACAAATAAAACTGGTTTTACTTCTTATTTACAATCACTCACTACATCATTAAGCAAAACCTTTCCGTTTTTCCTTCCCGATAGCTTGTTTGTATCGATCGAGCTCGCGAATTACTTTCAATCATTTACAAATTTGGGTTAATTTATACATGCTAGGTGACTTCTGTGTTTAAGTTAGATGATATATGCACCAGCAAACACTTCCATCTCCTCTTTGGCTGGTATTGCAGGGGACGCTGTCAACTGAACTTGATAAAAACATCCCCGAAGACCCAGCTTGTCGTTAAGCAGCAGGTTGCCGCATGAAATAATATGCGCAAACAATTAACCTTGGGAACGTTTTCTTTGGGAACATCGTGAATCTTCGGTCCTGGCGAGACGCAGAACTCGCAGTATACAATCTCAGAGTCTGCATGATTGATTTAATTTACACGAATTTCGACGCACAGTTATCGTCATTCGATGGACTACTGTATACTGAAGATATATGAGTACATTGAAATGGGACGCATTCAGCCAACTTTAGTGGAGTTCTCTTATTCTCCGTAAAATTGGGTTTCAACGGCGTAGGGGGCGATTTTGTCAGTTTTTGCAACTAAAAGGCTTTTTCGTAGCACGCTGACTGCATATGGCGTACCCGGCTGCTCACAGTCGTACGTCTATCCCCGAGCGGAGGAGGAGTCTTTAAGGCAGAGCAGTATGCAATTATATGTATTCATTATTTCTTTTTTTATTTTATTTTTCCATATTTTTCGGGAACAAAAAGCAGAAAATCGGCTCGCCATGCATTTTGGCGATGCAATCAAAAGCCATGTTCATGTTTCAACTGGATAAGTCTCTTTAAATCCGCAGTTATAGAGCAATTTCTAAATGAAAAACCCGAGAAAGTAGAGATATTTTCTTGCTCTGCATGTTTGTGTGTATTGGGCAACGTTACGATTTACGAAACACACAGGTTCAGGGTTATATTTTGTTAACCTTCAGAAAAGTAAAGCCTCGGTGATATTTTGAAAATATACCAACCATTTTTTTCTGTTAAAACTGCATTGACTCTCTGCAAAAACGATATCATTTCCGTTTTTTTAATTATATCATAAGCCTATACAAAATTGCAAGCAACTCCCTTCAGTGATAATCAAATCAGTTTGGCAGGGACATCTCCAACGCCAATGACCGGCGTCAGCCACTTCTTGGCCACGACAAACGCAAGTATTCCACAAACATGCAAGGTTACTGATGATGATGCTAGGAACTGCACCATCAGCGGCCTCACCGCCTACACGGACTACGAGGTATTTTTAGAGGCGTGTGACAGAGACGACTCCGAAAATGCAGTTCAGGGGTTACGACGCCGACGAAGACACTTACGGAAACTTTGTAGTCAAGTGGAGTATTTATTTGTTCACGTTTTCGTTTTTTAATTGATCATATACACAGAATTTTTCATTTTGAAAAAGACTCCATACGACTCTTGAGCTTTAGTCGTGACATATAATTGGCCAAAACCTTACATCGTACTGGTGAATTACACTTAGTAGGGTGGCTAGGAGTTTACTTGACTTTTAACAGCATCGAATTTCGCTGTTTGCTAAAATTAGCTTCCAAATGACCTTCTGAGTTGGCTTCAAGGGTTGGTTAAAACTCCGAAATACCATTTGTTTAATTCAAAATGCCGCAATTATAAATTATTTTTTAAAAAATAAGCGACGTCTTCAACGTTATGCTGTATATTTCTTTAAGTGAAAAACAATAGAGCTTATCTTTATTTAATTTATCACATCACTAACCCACGGTGTTTGTGTCTGCGCGAGGACAATTGCTGGTTGAAAAATTGCTCGTCATGGGGTTACGAAAGAACAAGTGCGTTGCTCTAAAACCAGTCCATCCGCAATTCGATGGGTACTTACAAGAACAGAATGCAAGTTTAATTATATACATTTTATTTTTTCTGGCACAATAAGTTTTAAAATGAAATGTAGCGTTTAGCATATAATTCGTGAAGTCGAATGTTAAGTCAAAGACTTCTATATTCACAGTTGGAAATGAAGCCTATTCCTCCTTGCCAAATAACTGCGGTATACTACAAGGCGCTGTGTTATCAGCCTTCCTTTTCAACATGCCTGTATAATTTCAACGCCACTTCAATAATTGTTCACTAATCGCTGCTCGTATTTTAAGTGACCCCTCTATCCCCTCTATTTCAGTTTATCTGAATGTAAATCTCGTCGACCAATGCGTAGACTATACCGTTCAATACCAACAAGAACGGCGGCATATCAAAATTCGGTCATTCCTTATTTGTTTCGATTTTAAGTATCACCAGAGCATGTGAAAGAGGAACTAAAAGACAATTTTTACATCTTATACTTGACATATTGCCTAGTTTAACTGCTGAAAGTTTTGGTCCTAGTGACCTCAATAAAGCAACCACCATTATTATTATATTAAAATTATAAACATTACATTATAGAATTGAGAAGATCAGACGATCGTTTAAATGTTATTGAATAAAATAATATATTATTGAATATATCTGTATAATTAAATACCTTTATTAATTTTTAGTCAGTGCTTTTAACACTACCGAATAGCTGGTCAATCAAATAAAGGCACACAATTACATATATGTAATAGTTTATCAGACAAAAGGTGCTGGTGATCTCTCGCGTTCTCTTTCGATATAGTTCGCTATTTCGACGAAAACCATATTTTGTATCGATGAAGTGGTTCTAGTCTCTTTAAATTATTGTAAGTTATTGAATCGTTTCAAAATGATTAAGTTTTCCTTTTATGTACCTTTAAATTGGGTGCATTCTATGTGAAGAGGTGAATGTGTGTTACGTATAGGTGAACCTTCGAACCAAAAACGGATCTACACTACTTTGGAATTCTAAAATATAAAAAAAAGGATTCAAAAATTGCTTTGTTAACGACATCGCAGCATGCACCAACAATTAGGATTTGCTGAATTTGTTCGACAAAGACAACGAAGACGCTTCCGGCAAGTACGTTGTAAAGTGCTACGTTTGTTTGTTTACATGTCCAATTTAAAACAGGATAAGTCATATTGACTTGATTAACGCTTCGAATTTGTGGCCTCACAACGATTGAATGACATGACCAGAAAACGGCGTTTAGGAAAGGCTGTTCCGCGCAAAATGTGCAATACACCTATTTAGATAAAATAGACGATACCTTATCTGCAATCAGTTATGTAGAGCACAAATATCAGGCGTCTTGTTACTTAGAAGTGTATATGTTGACCTTGGTTGTTCACGTGAGGCGTAATTCATATTGATGGCGTTATTGTTAGGCTCTACCAAATGGTGGCTTTTAAAATAGTGTTATTAACAAGCAGCACGAATGAAGGCGTTATTCGACGTGCATGTTTTAATCGAGTTGATGACAATCATGTGTGTGCGTAAACGAATGCTTGACGGTCGACTAAACTCGTGTTGTCAGAAAAAGAATATTCGGTAAGACCCTTTTATATATTAAAGCAAAATTATAGAGAAAATTAGAATACAAAATTTGGGAGGAAAGAAATTGGCAAAAGTAAGTACGACGATTTTTTAACAAATCAAGGCTTTGCCACAACATACCGTATTCTTTAGGTCAACAATGCTCTGAATTATTCTGAATCACATTGAATGGGTCGTTCCACGAAAGCATGGGTCAAGGTCATGGCTTAATAGTTGCACTACGATGCATTGCAATGAATGGTTCCAGGGCTTCGATTAAAGAGTCATTCAACACGCTTTTTCGAATTCAATTGATGTGGGTCGATGGATAAAAAGATTATAGGAGTACCAGATTGGGGTTTAGTAAGACGCTGTTCGATTTCACAAACATTATATGAATTATAAAGGGGCTTATTTACTCAAATCTGTTATTCTCAGACGTCCGAATGTCTCGTTCAAAAAGGTCGTGAATCCGTCATGGTATTCTAAGGATTATCGGATCTATAGTCTCTTTCATTAAATACTTCGTAGACGAATGTTTGACGAGATCTACAAAAATCATCTCTATTTAACTCCAATAGAAGGCTCTTCAATTAAAATTATAGATTATATGCCTCTAAAAGTCGCCTTTGTCTAGATAATAAATTTTCATAAGTGGCTTAAACACATAATTGGAAAATATTTTATGCTAAGACCACACCAAATTCGAGTTAAAATTTACGATAAAATTCGGGGATATTAAAGATTATACCGTTCACCCATTGGCTCAACTCGATCTTCGGATCGCAGATGCGTCCGCTGTTTCTGAGTGCTTTGAGGTGGCCAGGGATAGTTTGTATTGATGGTGTGAAACGCCGCTTGTTTTACTGTGACACTTAACCTTTCAGGATAGGCGCGCGGTTTCCCATTAACATCCGCTATTAACTCACGCCAGGCGCCGACACAATTGTCTCGAATTCCATCGACGCATCACAGGCAGATAGAACCATGCTGAGACACCTGCTCAAAGGCTTCCAAAACATGTTCGCCTGGAACGAATCGCAGCCAGGAAGGACATCAATTATCCGTAAAAAGATGCTTGGCCGATCTGGCAACAACCATGTCGGATTCCCCCTCCACTGCACGACGAGCTCAACAAAATGATGGACTCGTTGCTCACAGACGAGGTAATAAGACCATCAAAGAAGTATCGTGAGAAGATGGCTTTCCTTCTTCCAAGTAGCCTATTTGAGATACCATGCCTTTGGGTTTATGCAATGCTGCAGCTACATTCCAACACCTGATGCAAACAGCGCAACACGGGCTATACCCCAAGCAGTGTTTGATCTTCATAGATTACGTCATTGGTTTTGGTCAAACAGTAATGGACAACAACCGTTACCTTGACACTATCTTCATGCGCCTTCAAGAAGCAGGACAAAGGCTTAACCCCCAAAAGTGCTGTTTTCTCTTGAAATCGGTTTAATGTCATATTATTTCGGAAAATGGCCTGGGTACAACGAACGAACGGATCGACGACGTTAAGAACTGACAAAGACTGGAAAACCAAAGAGATGAACGAAGCTTCATCGGTCTCACCAATCTCTCTTTAGGAAGTTCATAAAAAGAAAATGGAAGATCACCGCCCCCCTTCAGTAAATGACCGAGAAAGAACCACAGAAAACTTTCCCCTCGGAACCCGAACACGATGGCGCTTTCGCCAATCGAAAAAAAACTCTCTTCGATGCACCTATCCTCACACTGCTCAACTTTGACAAAGACGCTACACTTTTTTACCCTGGAAACAGAGTCTAGCGACAATGCAATTGGAGCGGTGCTATCCCAAACCGAACCTACGGATCGAGCGTTTTATTGCATATGCCAGACAGAACCTTGGTCACCAGATGCGGCAGAATGTTCCACTACCCGGAAACCTTTTGCAATTTTCTCTTTCAGCGAACATTTTCTACCTCACCTACTATTTTGTAAGATGAACATCAGGACCGACCATTGAGCACTCAAATAGCTTACGACAATGAAAAAGTCAGAAAGAGCCGTTCAACAGTAGCATAATTAACTCCAACAATACGGTTTAGCATTCCAATACAGGACCGGAAAGGCCTACGTAAACGCAGATGCCCTCTCCTGCATACCGGACATGCCTGACGGCGTCTTCGCAACATGTCTCAGTGAACCCACGCGGTAACAATTATCATCAAAACAGAGCAGCGACCTCGACACCGCTACAATCTATGACCACGTCTACCGTTACAACAGGAAACCTTCAGCAACCAAAATGAGCCTCGCAATCTCAGCAGCAAAACACTTTTGGCACGAATGGCCTCCCTTGTCGATTCAAAACGATATCCTTAAGTTCCAACAAAGCCGCTTCCAACCCGAACGAGTATAATCCCCCGGCCCTCTTGTCAATCAAGTGATCCTTGACGTCTACGAGCAACTTGGACAACCACATGAACAAAAAATGACTTACTCGTCGCTACCGGTAGCCAAATATCCGGGATTCCGTGAACATGTTCTGCAGAACCTCTACACTGTGTGCCAGTTACAAAGGACCATATGCCAACCCTATCGCTCCGCTCAAGCCAATGCCTGCCGGATACCCTAGAGAACAATTCGGTATCGACATCGTCGGCCCCCTTCAGCTGACAGAACGCGGCAATCGGTTCATCCTAGTGATGGTTGTATACTTCACCAAAACGGACGAAGCCGAAGCACTCTCCGACCAGGAAGCAGAGACGATAGCCTTCGCATTCTTGAACCGTTGGATCGCACAACTTTGAGTCCCTGACAGTTTCCAGACCGATCAAGGATGAAATTTCAAGAGCGCCATTTTTAGTCACTTCTGCACGTTGCTAGGCGTCTACAAGATGTGCAAGACCCTCTGACACCCCCAAGGCAATAGCCAAGCACAAAAGACCAATATGACACTCCTCGGCTTTTTCAAAACTGTCGTCCGCCACAACCACACCCACGATTGGGACTGTTACTTAGGTCGCAGCCTCTTTGCGTACTGCTACACCATTCTTTCGTCAACCGGATTCTTCAACTTTAAAATGGTTACAGCCGACATGTTTAACATGGTCCCCGCCCACTCTTAGAATAAGCCACCAGAGGCCATTCTCAAATTGCAGGACGACCCCCGCGAACCCACACAACTTGGCTCGTCTAAACCTCGAACAGGCATACGATCGTCAAAGCACATACAATGACCGCAACTGCCGACCCACGACCTATAAAATCAGGGATTAGTACGCAGAAACCGACCGGTACCCCCCACCCGGGGTCACTAAAAGGTTTCACCTATTTTGGAGCCCAGAACCCTACCGCATCGAACAGGTCCTACATCCCAACTCAACGTCATCCGTGCATCAGAATATCCACAATTCCCCTTTTGTTACTGTCTACCATAATTGCCTTCCACTTTTAAGAGGGCAACTGGCTACAGCTGATACCGACGCTACCCCATTCGTGCCGGAATCTTACCTCCCCGGGTAGATCATGAATGGATAGTCTCTACTACGAGCACTAATGAAAGTGCTGCCTCTGGAGGGGGGGTTATGTAAAACCCACTGTTTTACGGTTACACTTTGGCTTTCAGGACAGGCGCGGGGTTTCCGATTTACTTCCGCTAATAACTATAGCCAAACGCCATCGAATAGTGTCGGAGTTGCCGAACTTCGTCCAGAAGCAGTTCCTGTAAACTGTTACCCTTGTCTCCGCACAGTTATACTTCCGATTTCCTTACTGACAACTTACAACCTATACTTTGTTATCTTATTTGATAATCATGTCGTTACAAATAATAATAATAATAATTTTTACGCTTTATTAAGGTTACAAAGACCAGAACTTTCAGCATTTTAATGTTTAACAGGAATGGAGGAAATAACAACGAGGTAATGGCGGCCATAGAAGGCCTTGTCCATAACGCGCGCGAGACAGTTTCCGCCACCCGGCCTCTAGGTTGCTAGATTACAAGCGCACGACACTACGCTCGGCCAGATCGAAATGGCTTTGGATGAGACGCTGAGATGCATACTCGTCTGGGTTATTTTAGCCAATCATTTATTTTGAAGATTCGCGAGTTTGATTTCGTCAATACTATTTATTGAATACATCAACCTCTGCTATCTTCATTTGTATGACGCATTCCAAGACAGAGACGCAAGTAATATAACACTCGTTCAAAGGACTCCCTTTTGTCTAGCTCAAGCTCTTAAGACCAGAAGGGTGCTTCAGGTTGGTTTGATTATATCTTGTCGATTCAATAAAGGAATGTTAACAATAATAAAAGCATTTGGCTTTAAGTGTCTAATTTATTTGATTGTTAAGTCATTAAATAAACTTGCTTGTTGTTATTGTAAGTACCTTTCCAAAATGTAAACCATTTTACTGGAAAACAATGCGTGAGTATCATATATTATTACATGTTTACTACCCGCGCGTTACAAATAATTATTATTTCAAAACGAATATTCTGAAAAGCTTTTCAAAATTTTCCATTGAGGTCAAACGATGTTAACATTATCTCGTTTGTCCCATGTCCAATTTGAACAATAACTACAGTTTTTCTCAAGAGTAACGAAGTGCTGGCGATTTTAGACTCAATCTACTCCAACTCAGTCTCCATCATTTAAACCCCGTTAGCCTTCGTCCAATTCATGCGAGACTAAACCCACGCGCACCCAATACGTAGAAAGGCTTTTATTGAATTTAATTTTCTCGAACCCACAGAAAATCAATGCAATGAGGTAAAGTAAGCCCCAGGGCAAAAAAATTCAAAGTATTTTAAAACGCATCTTCTGATGAGCGTTTTTGGATTTCGAATTGTTGCTGAGCCCTGTTGTATCAAGTAAGGTTGTGGTGATTGCTAACTCTTATTATTAATTGTGTTTTACTATATTAACGTATATCGTACGTTACACTTTTGAATACGAATAATCGTTGCTGCACGTGTTCTATTCGTCAAGGGTCTCGGTTGGCTTTCAGAGTTACACCGGTATTACAGACTATTCGTCTATTCTCCATT
>JAPUBX010001841.1:0-63120 GCA_028672205.1 Proteocephalus fallax | reverse complement strand
TAATCGCAACCTTTGGTTTTATGACAGCTGTTCGCGCGGCACCATTTTGTTTGTATTTGTTTTTTTTTCAGCATGACGGCCACTTCAGGCGAAGCGACTGGGAATCAAGACGGGACGCCAGAAAATGGAAGGTTTTTCACCTCCTTTGAATGAGCTATTTACTTGCTGAAAAGACTGTTAAAACAGACCCAATTGCCGACGAAGCATTAATCGTAGTGTTTCTCCTTCTACCAAAGGGGGCGGATGCCATTTTAATAAGGATTTTTGGGAATGTTTTTAGTTGTTGTAGTCGTAGCAGTTGTAGTAGAAGTTGAAGGCGTAGTAGCAGTCAGCGTTGTTGTTTTGGTAGAAGTATAAATAGTCGAAGAAGTTGTAGAAGTTTGCGTAGTCGCAGTCGTTGTCTTAGTAGAAGAAGTCGTAGTAATAGTTGAAGAAATATTTGTTGTCGTTTTAGTAGAAAAAGTAGATGTAGTAGTTAAAGAAGTAGTAAGAGTCATCATCGCAGTCGTTGTCGAAGAAGTCGCAGAAGTTGTCAAAGTAGTAGTAAAGGTAGTCCAAATAGTTGTTGTTGTAGTAACAGTACTAGTTGTTGCAGTTGTAGGAGTCATGGTCTTCGTAGAAGTAGGAGCAAAATAAGTAAAATTATTAGTTGTGCTAGTTGGCGTAGTCGTGGTCGTATTATTATTTGTAGAAGAAGTAGTCGTAGAAAAATTAGTTGTGGTAGAAGTAGTAGAATAAGTTCGAGTCGTTTAAGTAGAAAAATGATAAGTAGTAGAAGTTGTAGTACAAGTGGTCGTAGTATAAGTAAAAGTAGTTAGAGAAGTTGTAGAAGTCGAAGTAGAAAACAAGTAGTAGTCGTTGTTGTGGTAGAATAAGTTTTTGTTGCAGTCGTAGAAGTAGTAGCAGAAGAAATGTTTGTTGTTGCAGTCGTAGAAGTGGTAGTATAAGTCGTTGTCGTAGTTGAAGTCGAAGTAGTAGAAAAATTAGTACTCGTCATAGAAGAAAAAGAAGAAGTAGTTTTATTCGTAGTGGTTGTCGTAGAATGAGTCGTATAAGAAGTAGATGTTTTTGTGGAAGTTGTAGTCGTTGTCTTAGTCGTTGTTGAAGTAGAAGAAGTGGATGTAGTACAACAAGAAGTAGAAGCAGTTTAAGTCGTAGTAGTATTTGTTGTTGTCGCCGAAAAAGAAGATGTAGAAATGTAAGTAGTGGTAGTCAAACCAGTACTAGTAGTTGTTGCAGAAAAAATTGTAGAAGAGGTCGTAGTAGAAGTTGTAGTAGTAGAAGTAGTAGTAAAAGTATAAGAAGAAGAAGTAGTAGTAGAAAGAGATGTAGAAGCAGTAGTTGTAAAAGTAGATGAACTAGAAAAAGTTGAAGTAGAACAAGTATTAGAACACGAAGAAGTAGTGGAAGTAGAAGTATTAGTTGTTGTAGCAGTAGAAGTAGTAGTATAAGTCTTAGTAGTTGAAGTCATAGTATAAGTAGTAGTTGTAGTAAAAGTTGTTATACTAGAAAAATAAGTAGAAGTTGTAGTAGTAGAAAATAATGTAGTATTAGTAGTTGTTGTACTAAAAGTAGTAGTAAAAGTAGTGGTTCGAGTAGAAGAAGTAGTAGAAATAGAAGAAATAGTAGTAGAACAAGAAGAAGAAGAGGAAAAAGTAGAAGTAGAATAAGTAGTAGTATAAGTCAATGAAGAAGTTGTATAAGAAGATGTAGTATAAATCAAAAAAGAAGTAGTAGTTGTATAAGTAGTTGAAGAATTAGTAGTCGTAGAATTAGAAGCATAAATCGTTGTAGTAGGAGAAGAAGTTGTAGCATAAGAAGTAGTTTTAGTTATTGTATTATCATAAGTATAAGTGGTTGTAGGATTAATGGTATTAGTAAAAGTAGAAGTCGAAGTAGAAGAAAAAAAGTAGGAGTAGAAGAAGTTGTATTAGAAGTTGTTGAAGCAGAAGAAGTATTAGAAATAGCAGTAGTATAAGTGAAAGTATTAATAGTTGTCGTAGCAGTAGTTTAAGTCGTAGTAGTAAAAGTAGAAGAGGAAGGAGTAGAAGTTTTAGTAGTTGTAGTAGAAGAAGTAGTATTATAAGTAGTTGTATAAAGCGTTGAAGAAGAAGAAGTAGTAGTATACGTAGTAGAAGACGTTGTTCTTGTATGATGATTGTAGTTAAAGAAGAAGTTGTAGAATTTGTAGTATAAGTCGTAGTAGTAGTAAAAGTAGTAGTAGAAGAAGAAATTGTAGAAGAATAAGTAGTAGTAGTAGTATTAGTAGCAGAAGTAGTAGTAAAAGAAGCAGAAGTAGTAGAATTCGAAGTATTCGTACGTATAGTAGAAGTAATAGTAGAAAAAGTAGTCGTAGAAGAAGAATAAGAAGAAGAAGTAGAAGTAGAAGAAGAAGTAGTAGTATAAGTCGTGGTAAAAGAAAAGGTTGTAGAAATAGTATTAGTATAAGTAGAAGTATAAATAGTTGTAGTAGTAAAAGTAGAAGTAGAAGAAGTAGTAGTATACGTAGAAGAGGTAATCGTCGAAGAAATAGTATAAGTAGTAGTCGAAGTAGTCGTATAAGTAGTTGCAGTTGTAGTTGAAGTAATAGTATAAGTAGTAGTAGTCGGAGAAATAGAAGTAGTAGGATAAGTAAGTATGGTGTGTATAACAGTAGTAAAAGAAGTAGTAGAAGTTTTAGTTGTAGAAGAAGAAGTATAAGTCGTTGTAGTCGTTGCAGTTGTAGTAGAAGAAGAAGTACTAGAAGAATTAGTAGTAAACGTCGTGGATGGAGAAGGAGAAGTAGTAGAAGTTGAAATATTAGTAGTATAAGTAGTTTAATAAATAGATGTAGAAGTAAAAGTGGTAGTATAAGTTGTAAGGTAGAAGTTGTAGTAAAAGTAGAAGTATAATTAGTAGAAGTAGATGTTTAAGTAGTAGTTGTAGTAGTAGTAGAAGTAGTTGAAGTAGAAATAGAAGTAGTATAAAAAAAAGTACAAGAAAAAGAAGTTGTAGTAGTAGTTGTGGTAGTAGTATGTGGTGATTGCTAACTCTTATTATTAATTGTGTTTTACTATATTAACGTATATCGTACGTTACACTTTTGAATACGAATTATCGTTGCTGCACGTGTTCTATTCGTCAAGGGTCTCGGTTGGCTTTCAGAGTTACACCGGTATTACAGACATTCCGTATATTCTCCATTCAGGGTTTATTCTACCCCATATACAATACTATCACATTTGGCGTCGCGAGCAGGATCAAAAATGAACCTGGAATTCTTATCAGTTAATGCAACTTCAAGAGAAGTTTCAGACTATATTGAGCGTTTCGAAATTTGGGCTTTTACCCAAGATAATCTCGCTGAAAAAAAGAAAGCTGCTTATTTTCTGAATGCAATTGGAAAAGATGCTTATGCTCTGGTTAAAAACTTGGTTTATCCGGATATTCCTATTAAAATGTCACTTGCTAAGATCCAGGAAGCTATTATTCAGTATGTTCAGCCTTTAGCTTTTGAGGCTGCTGAATGGAGCATATTCTATACTATTATGCAAAAATCCGACCAAAAAATTCGAGATTTCATACTTCTACTTCAGACCCAGGCAGCAAAATGCAACTTTGAAGCTCAGTTAGACACGCAATTGCGCGACCGTTTAATTGCAGGCATCAATGATACAAATCTCCAAAGACAATTACTATTGCTTAAAAATCCTACATTCCAAAGTGCTCGTGCTATATGCGAACAATTCGAAGATGTCTCGAATATTATCAATATTTCTCATATTCCAGATCCAGTGTTTCACTCCATAAATATCCCAAGGAGACCAAACACGCCGATATTCAAAAATCGCAAAACGAAAACTGATAATTCATTGCATACTTGCAATTCGTGTGGCAAATTGCATTCACGGGAGCAATGCAAATTCCGTGATGCGAAATGCTATAATTGTGGCAAAATAGGCCACATCAAGTCGGTCTGCAAATCAAAGGTTTGTGCGATTACTAACGATTCAGACGACAATATATCCGATATGGCTCTGATGAGTTCGTGCAGTCAGAGTTGTGGCCATATTTCCAAGGAACTTACGAATTCGCATGGCAAAAAGATGTCCTTTATTGTTGATACTGGGAGTGTGGAATCACTCATTCCTATGCATGCATTAAAGAAGTTCTGTTTTTGTTATCTTATACAGAAGACCGATCAGTTTATTATTGGTATCACTGGTCATTCACTGAAAATCTTTGGCTTCTGTATGATCAATATTATACGAGACGGCACCAAATTCCTATGCAAATTCTTGGTGTCGGCGACGGGTCCAGCTATTATTGGTTTGACCGTCATGAAGCAACTCAAGTTTCAACTGAGTTTTTATTCATTACCGGCAGTTGAGTCCGAGTTGAAAGATCTGGTCCAAAAGTGCACCAGAGTGACTGGTGGAATGAAAATTCCCAAAGTCAAACTCGAGGTTGCCGGAGATCCTATGTTCTTGAAGCGGAGGATTATTGCCTTCGGCTTACGAGACTCTGTTGAACGGACTCTGAACGAATTGGTGGAGAGGAATATACTGACTCCTGTGAGCTGTTCACAATGGGCCACTCCTATTGTGACACCACTTAAATCCGACGGTTGTACACCCAGGATATGTGGTGATTACAGGATGACACTCAATCGCCGATTGTTACAGAAGACATGTACAACTCCGGAACCTGAGGATATCCTTTATAAATTCAAGGGGTCGAGTTTCTTCTCGAAAATTGATCTAAAAGATGCCTATCTGCAGATTCCACTGGATGATGAATCCAGTTTGCTGACAGTGATTAATACACCCTTTGGGCTATTCAGGTACAACTTTCTACCTTTTGGGCTAAATGTTGCCCCGGCTATTTTCCAGGAGTGCATTAATGGCATATTGGATGGCCTTAATGGTATTGAAGTTTACCAAGATGACATTTTTGTCCATGGTGTCAGCAGGCATGATCATGACGAGAGACTCCTCCAGCTATTCCGACGCTTTGTCGAGTATAATGTGGCGGTTAATCCGTCGAAATGCAAATTTGCTGTCCAAAGGTTTGACTGCCTTGGATTTACTGTTGATAAGTCTGGTTTTTACCCAGACAAGAAAAGACTGAATTCTTTGGTGGAAATGCAGTCCCCGTCGAATTGCAGCCAATTACGCTCTATTATGGGAGCCATTCAATACTATTCGCGATTTATACCGAATTTTGCTGGTATCGCTGATTGCTTATTCGAGCTTCAGAATGCGCCAACCTTCCAATGGAATTCTATGCATGAGCAGACTTTACGGAAGTTGCTCGCCTTTTTGAATTCAGAAGCTATCCTACAACCGTTTGCACCAAGATTACATTCAACACTGATAACTGATGCGTCGCCCTCCGGTATAGCTGCCGTGTTGGAGCAAGAGGGCCGACCTGTTGTCTGCATATCACGGCGGTTGTCCACAGCTGAACGTGGATACGCCCAAACGCATCGCGAAGCCTTGGCGGTTTTCTGGGCTGTGATGCGGTTGCATAAATACTTATTCGGCAGACAATTCACGATTGTGTCTGACCATGAACCTTTGAAATTCATTTACAATCCAAGTCATTCATTGTCAAAGGCTTCTGCAGCTATGGTGCAACGGTGGCGTCTCGCTTTGAGCGCCTATACTTATGACGTGGTTCATCGGCCTGCCAAACATATCCAGCATGTCGATTACTTATCCAGAACTGCCACTACAGAGGAGATTACGGAAGGCTCTTCTCTCCTGCTGCAACCACTGCCTGTGAGTCGCGATGATCTCATCTCCGAGACGCGATTGGCATTTAAGAGAATTCTAACGGCACTCAGAAAGGGCTGGAATAATGCTGATAAAAAGAAGTTCCCACAATTCTACTCTCGGAGGGACGATTTGGGTTCCACTCCAGAAGGTCTACTTTGTTATCAAGACCGTATTGTGGTACCACCAGTGCTGCGCAAACCTGTTCTTGACGATCTGCACTCCGGTCATCTTGGTGTTGATAAAATGAAGTCATTGGCAAGAAATTCATGTTGGTGGCCGGAACTTGAAGCCGATATCCGGCGAACGGCTGCCCGGTGTGATGGCTGCTTGCACAAGTTGCCCTCAAGGCCTTCTAAATGGTCTCCATGGCCAGGGTCCTGTGAGCCATGGCAACGAATACATGCTGATTATTGTGGACCATTTCTCGGCAAATACTATGCTCTTGTTGTGATCGATTCATTTTCACGTTGGCCTGAAGTATTTCTGACGACCAGTGCCAATGCTGACTTCACCAAAGCGGTGTTTCGGAAGTTATTCAGCCGTGAAGGCATTCCGCTCGTTTTGGTTACGGACAATGGTACACATTTCACCGCCGACCATTTGGTAACTTGGGTCAAAGGTCTCGGATGCCGGCATTTGCTCACGGCTCCCAGACATCCTCAGTCGAATGGCTTAGCAGAGAACTTTGTCAAGACCCTGAAGGCGGCTATATCATCGATGAAACCAAGTACATTTACAGATTTAGATCGGTCTATCGACAATTTCCTAATGCAGTACCGTAATGCTGATCAAGCTACCACTGGTAAAAGTCCGGTTGTGTTATTCAAGGGGCGCAAACTCAATACATCGTTCCAATGCCTTAAATCGGGAGAAGTTACTTTTTTCAAAGGGAATGATTTTCGACCGTCTCGAGGTCTTATTCTTGGAAGAAGTGGGAATCGTATGGTTACCATCCTCGACGTCACTGATTTATCAAGTCATCGTCGGCATGTCGATCAAATCCGATTCGATGAACCAGCTATGCCCGTCATCGATTCCCATCCTTCTGAACCAGACGTGCCCGCTACTGATTTCCATTCGTCTGAACCAGCTGATCCGGCTAATACGACTCCATCCGTTCCAGACCAAAGCTCGCAAGTTCTACCTCGGCGCTCGGAGCGTTTGGGTTTGAAATCGCCGGTCAACTACCGCATGCCATCGAAGCTGCTGCACCCAGGTGGATGTGGTGATTGCTAACTCTTATTATTAATTGTGTTTTACTATATTAACGTATATCGTACGTTACACTTTTGAATACGAATTATCGTTGCTGCACGTGTTCTATTCGTCAAGGGTCTCGGTTGGCTTTCAGAGTTACACCGGTATTACAGACATTCCGTCTATTCTCCATTCAGGGTTTATTCTACCCCATATACAATACTATCACATAGTAGTAGAATAATTTTTTGTAGAAGAAGTAGTAGTAGAAGATGCAGTAGAAGTAGATATATTATAAGTAGTAGTTGTTGTAGTAGAAGAAGTTGTAGTATTCGAAGTAATAGTAGCAGTAGAAAAAGTAGTGTAAGTACTAGTTGTAGTAGTAGAAGAAATAGTAGTAGAGGAAGAAGTAGTTTAAGTCGTTGTAGAAGAAGAAGTAGAAGTTGTTGAAATAGAAGAAGAATAAGAAGAAAAAGTAGTAGTTATAGGCGTAGTCGAAAAAAATAAAAAATAGTAGAAGTTAAAGTTGAAGAAGTAGTTGAAGAAGTAGGTGTAGTAGATGAAGTAGTAGTATAAGTCGTCGACGTAGAAGAAGTAGTTGTTGTAGAAATAGAAGTAGTAGTAGAAGTTTATGTTAGAAGTAGAATTATGAGTCGAAGTAGAAGCAGTCAAGTAGTAGTAGAATTAGTAGTTGTAGTATTAGAAGTCGTTTTGTAGTAGTATTAGAAGTAGAAGAAGTAGTTATCGTTGTAGTTATATAAGTAGTAGAAGTGGTAGTTGAAGTAGTAGTAGAAGTAGAAGTTGTAGTCTTTTTCCGGTTCGTAGTCGTCAAAGTAGTAGTAGGAGTCGTAGTAGTAATAGTTAAAGTTGTGGCTGTAGTCGTCTTCCATGTGGGGTTTTTTACATTGTTGCCTAACGTAGGATGATGTTTGAATCGTCTTTATTGCAAATAAGTTCACGTTTTCGTGCGAACGTATTCTCGGAAAATTTAACCGTTATCGCTTATTTAAGAGGTTTTGATTCAAATGTTTTGATTCTGGAACCTGCCTTAACTCTAAGACCTTTGTCTCGAGAAACAATCTGTTTAACATAGTGTTCGAGCTACTTAAACCCCTATGGACCCTTGCTGGCTGGAATAGGCGACTTTGCAGAAGGCGTTTGCAGCTGTCCCGGCCATTGCAATTTTTGATGTCGAAATAACGCCTACGTGCGCGGCGGTGCGTTTGCGCTAACTGAATACAAACTTGGATATTTGTTCCGACCCTTCGGAACACCCAAGGAGGGAAATCTGATTGCTTAAGCTTCCTTTCAGGATGTTGGTTTTTTTGTTAAATATCTTGGAATGAGTTTACTTGATCATGTTACTACCAAAATTTAGAGAAATGTCAACCGCCGAAGTCGTCTTGGTGTGTGCCGGAAAATGAGTCGGATTTCGCATATGCGGATGTATTTGTTTTACCAGTGCGGTTAGGACACTGAGGTTTAACCAATTGTTTTGCAACATTGAGTTTTCAGAACCCCTACTGAACCTTTGCAGTAGCATGAGGAGAGTTAATGAGATCTTAATAAATTCATTGTATAGCAATTCTTCGTCAACGACAAGACTTAGCTGCTGAACTTCGTTCAGGTTACCGTCAGTGTACCCGCTTGTGAGCAGGAGATGCAACGGCTGAGCAAAATATGGTCGTCTCAGCCAAGAGGATCGAAGCTGCTAATAGACCTGGGCGCCACAATGAAATTTGGACGAAAAAAAAGGAGAAGCAAATGAAAGATAAACCTTAGTTAACCCCCTCCTCTTTAAAGCTGTCTCGTTGTGGTATTTAAATCATTCAACAGCAGACGTACGGCTTTTACTTAAACAACGAGAGTTCATGACGAAACCCAAACATCTATCTCCGTCACTTCTGGTACAGTTGGGAATACGACGGTGCGTTTCTTCGCCGTTTACGTCTGTCCTACGACTGTCGCGTTCATTGTATCTTCGTAATGTTATGCTTTATCTTTAATGAACTAAATAACGCAATTTTAATTTGTGAAAGTGATACAAATCGTAAAAAGAATACACACAGTGTCAAGTTGCTAACGATAAGACTGCTTGCACGCAATGCACAAGGTTTGGAAAACCCTGCCCAACAAACCCTGCTACCAAAACACGGGAAATCCTTATTTGACGTTTCAAAACCATCCACACTGTGCTTCCTGAAGATGAAACACTTAAACGCTCAATCACAATGGCGAGTGTAGCGTCACCTCACGCAATTTTGCGGCGACCGAGAAATTCTCTGCTTTTAAGCCTTCTACGCCGGCCCGCGTAAAAGATCGCGCCAAAACATTCAGGGTCGTCTTTCTCCTGAGACGTTGGAGAGTATTGATTGGTTGCTTCCTCGGACAATTTATTTTTCAATTTTATGTCTTTACGTTGGCGACCTCTAAATAAATGGATCGTTAGGAATGGATTACAATTTAAGCCGAAAAACTTTTTAAACAACATATCGAATTGCTTTCAGGCGTCCCTTACTCCTCCACCTCGATTTTTTTCGCTGGCATCCCATTACGATGTTCCCTCGACAAATATCTGGGCCCCTTTATTTTATCATCTCTCGCCTAATAATCCCCTTTTAATGTTCTTCATGAGTGCTCTCCTTCTCTACTCCAAACAGTTTTCCGCTTTTCCACTATCCCGATATGCCTGCCTCCATTTCTACCACTTTCTGTTCCTCTGCAGTTTCATCCACCGCAACCTTCACTAGGCTAAGCTTTCTCAACCTCACTCAAATCGTCCGCAAACCCCCATTCTCCCCTAATCCTCATGACGAAGCTTCTTTCCTTATCTTCCTCATTGCTATCAAACTTCATCTTCGCCCCCACCACAACAAGCCAACCTAATGCAGGAAATTGAGATTTTCTTGATTGTCTTGATTGTACCGTTGGAGACTGTTTGTGGCGATTCTATGCCCGACTGTGTATCAAGTGCCGAATCCCATTGTCGCAGATCAATTCCACAACCTGTTGGTAACAGATGGAACACCTCGCTGCTGCTTCTACGTCCTAGATGCTGCTATGATGATGATGACCCCATACTATCTTGGGATACCGCGTACATGTATCTCGTGTGTTGTTCTTTCGATTGTTGCTTCGAATAGCGCGCGCCTTTAACACATAT
The DNA here is from genome assembly GCA_028672205.1 of Proteocephalus fallax. Lineage (NCBI taxonomy): Eukaryota > Metazoa > Platyhelminthes > Cestoda > Proteocephalidea > Proteocephalidae > Proteocephalus > Proteocephalus fallax. The sequence continues at coordinate 53,001 of JAPUBX010001841.1, read as the reverse complement.
TCAAGTTCTTGATCAAACAGAGAAAAACAGTTTTACACTCACCCATTATTTCTTCAAAGCAAAAAAACATCACACTTAAAAGAAAAGTTTGTCGTTTGTGGAGACCGCATAAAGAACTTCACACGTAGTAGAATAATTTGTCTTATTGTATGATGTTTCCAGTAATGTTAAAACCTGTTCGAGTTTTTCAAAATTTTATCTCTGTCGCAGGCATGTAAAACATTCCCGGAGGAAAATAATTATAATTTTATTCATCGCCAGCTTTTAATCGCGCACAAATCCGTTGCGCTTTACCAAATTTTAGCGCCACCAGTTGATAATACTGCGCGCGTGCAATCTAAATAAAGCCGTCTATAATTATACAGATATTGATTGACGCTAAAATTATTTGTTTCCAAAAACTGATGTAGTGTGGAGATAACACATTACGTTTTAAAAACAAACGTTTGAGAGTGTATGAAACGATTCTATGCACCGAAAATTGTCAAAATTGCAATTTTAATGGCCTTTAAGAAACTTGTTAGCCGTTGTTTTTTGTTTGTAGCATTCAAATAAAGTTCTTTGATTTTGTTGAGGTAGTATGAAATTAAAAGGGGATGATAAGGCGAAAGATGATTAAAAAAAGAGGGCCCAGATATTTGTGAAATTGAAAAAATACGAAGTGGAGACGGAGAAGGGATTAAGACATGAAGGAAATCATCAATCAGTACCGAATACTAACGGACTTCGTTAAGGAACCATCCTCTTCGGATGCCAAGGGTAAAATCGAGGTGGAAGAGTAAGGGACGCCTGAAAGCAATTCGTTATGTTGTTTAAAAGGTTTTTTGGCTTAAATTGTAATCCATTCCTAACGATCTATTTATTTACAGGTCGTCAACGTAAATACAGAGAATGAAAAAAACACTTGCCCGAGGAAGCAACCAATCAATACTCTCAAACGTCTCAAAAGAAAGACGACCCTGAATGTTTTGGCGCGATCTTTTACGCGGGCCGGCGTAGAAGGCTAAAAAGCAGAGAATTTCTCGGTTGCCGCAAAATTGCGTCAGGTGAAGCTTCACTCGCCATTGTGATTGAGCGTTTAAGTGTTTCATCTTCAGGAAGCACAGTGTGGATGGTTTTAAAACGTCTAATAAGGATTTCCCGTGTTTTGGTTGCAGGGTTTGTTGGGCAAGGTTTTCCAAACCTTGTGCATTGCGTTTAAGCAACTTGCCATTTAGTTGTTATTCTTCTTATGATTTTAATCACTTTCACAAATTTTTATCGGGTTGTTTATATCATAAAAGATAAAGCGGTTGCATCTGCTGCTCACAAACGGGAACAATGACGGTGACCTGAACGAAGTTTCGCAGCTTAGTCTTGTCGTGGACGAAGAAAAGCTATACTATGCATCGATAAAGATCTCATTTACTCTCCTCATACTACTGTTAAGGTCCAGTAGGGGTTCTGAAAAATCAATGTTGCATAACAATTTGTTAAATCTCAGAGTCCTAACCGCACTGGTTTAACAAATACATCCGCATATGCAAAATCCGACTCATTTACCAATCAGATCTTCCTCCTAGGGTGTTCCCCAGAGTCGAAAAAAATATCACAATTTGTATTCGTTTGGCGCAAACGCACCGCCGCGCATGTAAGCGTTATTTTGCCATCAACAATTGCACGTCGGCCAATGCCGTGGCCGGGACAGCTGCGAACGCCTTCTGCAAAGTTGCCTATTCTTGCAAGCAAGGGTCCATAGGGGTTTGAGGTTGCTCGAACACTATGTTCAACAGATTGTTTTCGAGACAAAAGCCTTGGCGTCAAACCGTGCTTGGTGTTAAGGCAGGAACCAGAATCAAAACCTTTGAATCATTACCCCTAAAATAAGCCATAACGGTTTAATTATCCCTGTATTGGTTCGCACGAAAACGTGAATTTATTTGCAAGAAAGACGATCAAAACGTCATCCTAAGTAAGGCAACTATGTAAAAGCCCTCACATGGACGACGAATACAACCACAACTTCTAATATAACAACTACTACTCCTACTTCTACAACTACTACTGCTTCTACTACTTCTGATACAACGACTCCGACGACGACTACAACTTCTTCAACTACCACTACTACTACTACTTATATTACTACTATAACGACAACGATTACTTCTTCTTCTACTCCTACAACAACCAAAATATAACAACTTTTTCTACAACTTCCACTTCTGCAACTTCTACTACTACTACTACTACTACTACTACTACTACGACTACTACTACTACTACTGCTACTTCTACCATGACAACGACTACGACCAAAACTACAACTTTCACTACGACTACTACTACTGCGACGACTACTTCAACTACTACGACAACAAAAATAACTTCCACAACTACTACTAACGCTACGACTACTACTACTACTGCTACTTCTTCTTCTACTACTACTACTACTACTACTACTACCATTACTACTTCTACTACTACTACTTATATTACTTCTTATTTTACAACTTCTATCACAACAACTTCTTCTTCTACAACTACAACTAAAACTACTACTTCTTCTACTTCTTTTTTTCTTCTCTTTCTACTTCGTCTACTCCTACGTCGACTTATACTATTTCTTTTACTACTACTATTAATACAACAACTACTTAAACTACTACTTTTACTTGTACTTTTTAAACAACTAAGACTTCTACTACTACTTTGTTTTATTATACTTCTACTTCTACTACTACATCTTCGCCTTCTACTACAAAAATAACATTGTATACGACTGAATATTTTACTTCTACTATTTCTACTACTACTTCTACTACTACTACTTCTACAACTACTACTACTACAACGAAAATTTATACTACTACTTTGATATCTACTTCTATTAATACAACAACTTCTTCTACTTCTACTTCATCTCTTTCTTCTTCTACTAATTCTTCTACTTCTACTACTACTACTACTTCAATTTTAAATTATACTACTACTTCAACAACTAAAAGTAGTAGAAAAAGTAGAAGTTGTAGTTGTAGTAGTAGAAGTAGTAGTAGAAAATGTAGTAGTAGTAGTAGAAGAAGTTGTAGTATAAGTAGTTGTAGTAGTAGTAGAAGTAGTAGAAGTAGTAGTCGAAGCAGTAGTAGTAGAAGTAGTAGAAGTAGTAGTAGTAGTAGTAGTAGTAGTAGAAGTTGTAGTATAAGTAGTTGTATAAGGAGTAGTAGTATAAGTCGACGAAAAAGTTGCTGTTGTGGTAGAAGTTAAAGCATAAGTCGTAGTTTAAGAAGTAGTAAAAGTAGTAGTTGAAGTAGTAGTATAATTAAAAATTGAAGAACTAGTAGTAGAAGCAGAAGAATAAGTAGAAGAAGTTGAAGTAGAAGAAAGAGATGAAGTAGTAGTAGTAGTTGAAGTATTCAAAGGTGAATTTATTAGGTGAAAGTGTGAAGGGGGGTTGATGTTTCGGTTATTTGTTCCAACATGTTTTGCATCTCCTGTCGGTGATCGGAACTGCCTGTACAGGGGGGTTGATTCTTTTACTACTGAAAGATTTGGCACTGGGAAAAGTAGTTTTTATTAAGCATTAGAACTCACGCAAAGAAAACTCATTCCGCAGTAAAAATCTGGTCAGACATTGTTGTGTCCTCGGCTGTAGTAGTCAAACCCTGGTTTAACACAATTGGGAGGGTGTTCATCTTTCAAAACCGAAACCTTTTTTTACCGTTAAGTTTACCATGTGGTTTGCTTGCTGCTAACCCCAAATGCACATTTGTGCATTCAAAGGTGACTTTTATTTAAGGGTTAACGCGCCCCGTAGCTAATCACGATGTAATTGTGTCGCCTTACGGGGTTCATTTACGCTTTTGATCTAAGCGATATTCTGTTTTCTTGGACTAACATTTCGATAAATCTATCGATTAAGGTAGATTATCTCGCCGACGCATTCCTATGCGCAAGTCTACGGCGGGTGCAATGTTTCCCGTGATCACTCCAAAGTGCGCTATCCATTCCCGATGCAAATCCCCCGAAGAGGTTTTAATATAATTGAAATTATACTCATCGCTGTTAACTTAATCCCACACTCTGATTTCACAAAAAACACGTAGAATAAAAACCGGTCCTTTCATTGTCTGAACAAGCAAAACAGTGTTCATGACTCTGCACGCCCCTCATGTAACTTAATTAACAACACGACTTTCGTTTTGCCAATTATGATAATTGCGAAGAATCAGCGGTATCTACGCCACACATTGACCAGCTGCACCGGTCCATATCGATTATCAGCTGTTGGAATTAGTCAACCATTTAAACGACGAAAAGAGAGACGAGACGTTCAGACGGCGGCTGATAATAATCGGGCTCTTCCAAAAGTCAATAAAAGTAAAGCAAGCAACTTTACAGAGAGATTTTGTCCCATGACATCGTCAAAGAGACAAGGCGATATCGTAGTCGTATACCGTATCGACGGTGAGGCATTGGCTGGTGGAGTCCACAAGCGACGTCGTTTAGTCTCGGTTTGTCGCTCAAGCCGCGGAGTGGTCTAGCAGAGCTTTGCTTTCCAATTACGCCGTAATATGAGTTGAGTTTATTTCACATGACACATCTTTTTTGGGTTTGTAACAGGTGACGCCCCCAGTGCAACCGAATTTTGTTTTGACGCGTGCATCCCGCAAGCTGACAGCACGGAGCTGTTCGTTAGTGTGTGAACCGACTTCATCATGAAGATTTCTTCCGTCCAGTCCACCGGGTTTTCTATCGCTAGTTCACTGACAAATCTACTTCCAAACTACGCAAATCCCGTTCAATCAGCAGTCAAAATACAACACTCTGACTAATTGCTCGAAGTTTCCTTTGATCGAAGCTATTCGATCGTCATGATTACTCTGACACATAATTTTGCTCGAGAGTTGTGCTCGAATATATCACTAGAACCAGCAAGGTACGGCTGTAGACACGCCAGACGCAAACTGACTAAATTAACAAATGATTGGACTCCAAAATACGTATGCAGCTCTCACTGTGCTGTAAGTTACGAAGTTTATTTATCCTCTCCACTGTAGAGTCTACAGAGATGAATGGCTCGCTTAATTGGAGTCCGAGAGAGAGAACGTTCAGCATGACACAAGACAGTATAACAGGTACCCTCTGATTTTGATAAGCATTCTATTTCTCTTATTCCAACGCGTTTTTCCAATTGCCAAAATTTAACACGAAAAAAGGGTTTCATGGTGGCCTTCAAGTTATCCTATGAGAAAGTAAATACAGTGTACACGTTTCAGAGGAATAGGGATAAGTGAGCTATAATTATCCTATCCGTTCATAGAACATCTTATTAATTTCCTCGCACGGTTCAATACAAACATCTCTCTGTCGAAGATTTCATTCCTTGTGTATTTTCCACATGATTCTCCACAGATTCGTTTACCCTCAAAGAAACCCACCCGCAGTCTTTTTTACGAATGAACAACCCCTTACCATAAAGAAACTTCAATCAAACACTACTTGTCTATCAAATAAAAAAAGCTTACCGCTCTTCCGACACGTTTATCTATCTTGACGCGGCTTCATTTTTACTAATTACGTCGACGGCCGGGTCTTCGTAGACTAGCTTCGATCCGTTACTCCTCAGCAGAATTTAAGGAAAGATAAACCTTAGTTTAGCCTTTCCTATTTAAAGCCGTTTCGTTGTGGGATTTTAATCATACAACAGCAGACGTTCGGCTTTAACGTAAACTACGGGGGTTCATGACGAAACCCAAACATCTTCATCCGTCACGTTAGGTACAGTTGGTTATACGACTTTCGCGTTCATGATATCTTCTTAATGTTATGCTTTATCTTTCGTTCCCCATGAAATGAACCAAAGCTTCCACCCAACTTATGATACAAATAATCCGATTAAAATTGATGAAAGTGATCAAAATCGTTAAAAGAATACACACTAAGTGGCAAGTTGCTTAAACGCAATAAAGACCGCTTTATATAATGCACAAGGTTTACAAAACCCTGCCTAACAAACCCTGCTATCAAACAACGGGAAATCAATATTTGACCTTTGAAACTCATCCACACTGTGGTTCCTGAAGATGAAACGCTTAAACGCGTAATTAGAATGGCGAGTGTAGCGTCACCTCTCGCACTTTTGTGGCAACATGTTTGTTTATTGTAAATTTAATTGCTGAAAGTTTGGTCTTCGTCACCTTAATGAAGCTAATATGATTATCATGTGGCATAAACAAGACATCAAGTCTTCGAATAGACAGCTACGATGTGGTCGGATTGTTTGGGTTCTGCACCGATTCTTCATGCTGCAAATTTGGCTTTGACTACAAAGCACAAGGCTTCAATATAGACTTTCAACGAAGTATCACCTCCAAACCTATAACGCTTTACAGGTTTTTTTTTCTCGCGTGGGTTTCATGATTCCATGTTTTACAGACCTTATGTCATCTCGCCTGATTTAAAAGACTTCTATATCGAGCCAAAAATGTTCATTGTGTCTGAAAAATGCCTATATAGCGTGCTAATATGGTTTTTTGAGCTTTATTATGACAATATCTACGACCTTGTGGTGATTGCTAACTCTTATTATTAATTGTGTTTTACTATATTAACGTATATCGTACGTTACACTTTTGAATACGAATTATCGTTGCTGCACGTGTTCTATTCGTCAAGGGTCTCGGTTGGCTTTAAGAGTTACACCGGTATTACAGACTATTCGTCTATTCTCCATTCAGGGTTTATTCTACCCTATATACAATACTATCACATTTGGCGTCGCAACTATGTCAAAAATGAACCTGGAATTCTTATCAGTTAATGCAACTTCAAGAGAAGTGTCAGACTATATTGAGCGTTTCGAAATTTGGGCTTTTACCCAAGATAATCTCGCTGAAGATAAGAAAGCTGCTTATTTTCTGAATGCAATTGGAAAAGATGCTTATGCTCTGGTGAAAAACTTGGTTTATCCGGATATTCCTATTAAAATGTCACTTGCCAAGATCCAGGAAGCTATTATTCAGTATGTTCAGCCTATCGCTTTTGAGGCTGCTGAACGGAGCATATTCCATACCATTATGCGAAAATCCGACCAAAAAATTCGAGATTTCATACTTCTACTACAGACCCAGGCAGCAAAATGCAACTTTGAAGCTCAGTTAGACACGCAATTGCGCGACCGTTTAATTGCAGGCATCAATGATACAAATCTCCAAAGACAATTACTATTGCTTAAAAATCCTACATTCCAAAGTGCTCGTGCTATATGCATGCAATTCGAAGATGTCTCGAATATTATCAATATTTCTCATACTCCAGATCCAGTGTTTCACTCCATAAATATCCCAAGGAGACCAAACACGCCGATATTCAAAAATCGCAAAACGAAAACTGATAATTCATTGCATACTTGTCATTCGTGTGGCAAATTGCATTCACGGCAGCAATGTAAATTCCGTGATGCGAAATGCTATAATTGTGGCAAAATAGGCCACATCAAGTCGGTCTGCAAATCCAAGGTTTGTGCGATCACTAACGATTCAGACGACAATATATCTGATATGGCTCTGATGAGTTCTTGCAGTCAGAGTGGTGGCCATATTTCCAAGGAACTTACGAATTCGCATGGCAAAAAGATGTCCTTTATTGTTGATACTGGGACTGTGGAATCACTCATTCCTATGCATGCATTAAAGAAGTTCTGTCCTTGTCCTTGTATACAGAAGACAAACCAGTTGATTATTGGTATCACTGGTCATTCACTGAAAATCCTTGGCTTCTGTATGATCAATATTATACGAGACGGCACCAAATTCCTATGCAAATTCTTGGTGTCGGCGACGGGTCCAGCTATTATTGGTTTGACCGTCATGAAGCAGTTCAAGTTTCAACTGAATTTCAATTCATCACCGGCAGTTGATTCCGAGTTCAAAGATCTGGTCAAAAAGTGCACCAGAGTGACTGGTGGACTGATAATTCCCAAAGTCAAATTGATGGAGCGTAATATACTGACTCCAGTGAGCTGTTCACAATGGACCACTCCCATTGTGACACCAATACAATCCGACGGTTGTACACCCATGATATGTGGTGATTATAACGGGTCGAGTGTCTTCTCCAAAATTGATACAAAAGATGCCTACTTACAGAGTCAACTGGATGACGAATCCAGTTTGCTGACAGTTATTAATACACCCTTTGGGTTATTCAGGTACAACTTTCTACCTTCTGGGCTGAATGTCGCCCCGGCTATTTTCCAGGATTGCATTAATGGCATATTGGATGGCCTTAATGGTAATGAAGTTTATCAAGATGACAATTGTGTCAGCAGGCATGATCATGACGAGAGACTCCTCCAGCTATTCAGACTCTTTGTCGAGTACAATGTGGCGGTTAATCCGTCGAAATGCAAATTTGCCGTCCAAAGCTTTGATTGCCTCTGGTTTACTGTTGATAAGTCTGGTTTTTACCCAGACAAAAACAGACTGAATTCTTTGGTGGAAATGCAGTCCCCGTCGAATTGCAGTCTATTACGCTCAATTATGGGAGCCATTACCTTTTTCAAAGGGAATGATTTTCGACCGTCTCGAGGTCTTATTCTTGGAAGAAGTGGAAATAGTATGGTTACTATCCTTGATGTCACTGATTTATCAAGTCATCGTCGGCATGTCGATCAAATCCGATTCGATGAACCATCTATGCCCGTTATGGATTCCCATCCTTCGGAACCAGCCGTGACTGTTATTCATTACAATTCTTCTGATCCACCTGATCCGGCTTATACGACTCCATCCATTCCAGACCAAAGCTCGCAAGCTCTATCTCGGCGCTCGGAGCGTTTGGGTTTGAAATCTCCGGTCAACTACCGCATGCCATCGAAGCTGCTGCACCCAGGTGGATGTGGTGATTGCTAACTCTTATTATTAATTGTGTTTTACTATATTAACGTATATCGTACGTTACACTTTTGAATACGAATTATCGTTGCTGCACGTGTTCTATTCGTCAAGGGTCTCGGTTGGCTTTAAGAGTTACACCGGTATTACAGACTATTCGTCTATTCTCCATTCAGGGTTTATTCTACCCTATATACAATACTATCACAGACCTCCTAGATCCCAATTTTTGTTATGGGAACACATTTTTTCGAACACTCAATTAATGTGAAGATGTGTAAAAAACAAAGCATCGTCGCGTGGGTTCAACTGCTTTAATAGATGACATTAGTAGAAGTCATGGAGTTTTCAATATCAGAATTGTCCGTACTGGTTATGATTCCAACTACGACGAAGTTATCCCCGTATGTTGTTTTTGTTTATTTACCGAAATCTTGAATTTTCCACGAATTCTTTTATATCATCTTGCAGGAAGCCGACCTCATGAGTGTAAGCCAGTTTTGTTTAGTTGATTCGGATAGATTTGAAAGAACAAACAGAAGTTGTACGACCGGCGATCGAGTTTAACAAGCCGGTTTAGAGAATTCATGTCTTAGTTAATTCGAAATAATGTTCTTAAAAACCTTTTACATACTTTAACATAGCTTTGTTAGTTCTCAACTCGATTAAGAGTTTTGTTTTAATATCACCGAGCCGAAGCGCGGACTTTTCGGGACGATCGATCACGCTATCGTGAGCTTTCTGAAACCATCAATCCTTGTGTTTATTCTGTTTTTATTGAGAAAAATGCTGAAGCAGATTACCGAAAATATCCTGCCAGAAATGGCCGAAATAACCGTACCTACGAGGACGTTGACAACGAACGATCGACCGGTATCTTTGAACGACGAGTGGAAACGCCGGATGGAAGTCCAGCTAGCGATGCTCGCTGAAACGGTTGCGAGAAGACGTGAGCTCGACCGTTGGAACAGGATAAGGACGGGACAGACGTTACCCGAGAAGCTTCTCGCATCAATGCCGAAGCAGGGTCAGAAGTCGTCCTTCGTAACCCCGGCTAAACGACCAGAGCCGTTGCCCCCTACCCCGGAAGAAGAACCAGAGTTGTTATCCAGTATCCCTGTATTCTCCCAACGACCATATTGTCAAAACCTTATTACTCCATATCCTTCTAGAGTGAATGCAGCCCTTTTAACTACTGCCGTGTTCTCTTATTCCCACAGCCGGTACGCTATTTTCATATCAGTAAATGGGAATTTACCTTCATCGGATTTTTTCTTATTTATTATTCTATTTTAAGCCTAAATCAACAACTCTCTAATGACTTCGCGCAAGTGTCTGGAGATTCTTCGCTGAAATCAAATTTCTCGCTGCGTTGGCGGCCAGTTAGTACAACAGATCGTCCCCTACTGTGACAGTAAACTAACTCGACTTTTCAAACCTTTTTTCGATGGACATGGATGAGTTGGCATCATGGTTTGTGTTGATCCAATCTGTGAAGAGTACACAGAGACCGAAGTAGGTTTCTTATTTTGCATTAAATGCCATTGTTAACATTTGATGCATTTCCTACTACAGCCCGACTATCGGGGTGGGGCATTGAATGGTTGATCTTTTAGCAGCGCAGTCTGGCAATGAACATCATTCCCAGTAGTTCCATAGGTATGCATTTAACCGATTGGCTGTTTTTTTTAATTCTTTTACGAAGAACCGTATAAATGTTCAGAAAATTATTGCGTCGAAAGGAATAACTTTAATCTTCCGGCAAAATGTAAATCTTTATCGCTTTAATTGCCTATTTCAGTAGAATGATGTGAATTTCGGTCGAATTAAAAATCTATAGTGAACCTAAGTTCAATTATTTGTTGACATCATCTGATAGTGATTAGACGTTCACTTTGCCAGGAAACAAAGCCTGCTTATCACAGTGATTTGTTCTCGTCAGACATCTTGGCGTTGTCCTGACAAAGTCAGCAAATTTCCTTAAAGCAAAAAAAACAAAGGTTCACGTATAGAGGGATATCGACCGACCGAGCTTTTAGGGGGTGTTTAAATCGCCAAATAGCCAGCATAACGAGGCCTACTTGCGTTACATAAGTAGGCAAAGTGAATAACAAAAATGGGGTTAATCGTTAAAGCGTTTAGGTACAAGTGGATGCTCAATAACGGTGGGCCCTGAGCTGTTTTCAATCGAATAACCAGACAAAATATCTATCAATAAAAATTTCAACCCTGTCAAAGTTCTGATTTTTTTATATTTTTGCATGTTTTACATTCGTTTCATAAAAGTACAAAAGGTTTTACTTATAAAATCACTGTTAAAGGCATAGAAAACAAAGCCAGAGGGAATATCGTTTTAATTGAATTCGTCGCCAGATTATGCGATATAACGCAGAAAATTGTTTCCCGTAAGCAAATCCGAGGGCCACTTGCCGACCCAAAAAAAAGCAGTAAAACCTTATCTTACCGAATGAACTTTATTTCGAAGGTTAGTCCTTCCGGCAGTTATCTCTTGGATTAATACACAATTGAAAATAATCGTTCAGTTTTTCAAATTATACAACAAAACCGTAGATTTAATGTCACAAACTATCGTGTTTCATGTAAATCCTTTTTGTTCGTGTTTTTACATCTAGAGATCTTAAAATCTTTAAATCTATGTAATACTCCTGGCCTATAAGTAGAAACAATTACAGTTTCCCTAACTCCTGCCATTACATTTTTTTCTACTATCACAACTGCCCTGTATATGTTGTGTCCTTTAAAATGGCGTGTCGTATTGATGCGTCGCATTTTTGTGTTTTATGTATAAGGGATTAAGACTACTTATGGGCTTTTCGCAAGTAAAAGTACCGCTTCTGAAACCCTTTCCAATAATTGGTCTTTCGACTATAACTACCACCCGTAAACATAGTGTCATAATAAATCGAGTGTTTTACGTATCATTTGTATTTTTTTTAAACCGGTATTTTGAGGCAGCTTCATTGGGCGAATCAGTTGTCGTTGTATCTCGATTTCAAATTTGCTTGTTTTTTTTAACATTTTTTTCAATTTTCTTTTTAGGGAACAGATAATCTACTTCGAAGCCTAACAAACAGAATCTTATGTCATCTCCTAGTCAAATAACCAAAAATAGACTCAGAAAATCTGTTGTTGTAGAAAAAAAGTTAATTGTCAGTGCACAATTGCTTTAAACAACTGATTGCAATGCGTGTTTGTCAACCGATTGCCCTTAAATGCTTCGAAGTACATATTGACAGTATCATTTATTTAAATATCTATGAGTATTCAATTTTGTTTACTCGTTTATTTTATTGTGTCAATCTACATGCTCCTTTATTACCGCATCGCGTGAAATGGGATCAAACTGGACATTTGAGTCGCCAATCGTTATTTACAGCCTTACTGAATTCAAACTAACTTGCCGACTTGTGCCGAGGAGGCAACTTTGAGAAGACTGGAGAGTGTTAACGTTTACAAGCTTTATAAGAACGGATTTACCTTAACAGCGATACGTAAGAAGGGTTTATGTAAACTTCATGACAAAAGCGATGGAAACTTGTGTTTATGGTGAGTAACGTGTTAACTTGCAAAGCATTAACTTCCAATAACGACCTCGAGAGTAGTCGCTTGCCTTAAATGTTGGTGGTATGTCTTGTGGCGTAGGCAATTGCCCAAATTACACAATTGACAAAAGTTAGAGTTTCTCTTGCGATTCTGGATGATTTAATATTTATTGCCTTTAGAGAATCTCTGGTACTTTTTTAAAACACAATTTTGTTTTCTTTAAAGACTGTATTTTGTGTTGTTTGATATTTAAAGGAAATGTTTTAATGTGGACAAATGAGTATATATTAAACAACCACGGATTATCGAGGGCTTGCTAAGCGTTCTTAAGGGTACAAATAAACGACACCATATATTATTCCAAAACTAGTGTTAACTCACTAAACAAACGTAGCGTAGAAGGTCTTAAGTTTTAACTTAGCTCCTAAACATTTGTTCTTATCAGTTCTTATTTTGATTTACGTTCGTAAGAAAGACGGAAACAGGTAAAGTTCCGATCTGATTATAACGAATAGTTGAATCTGCTTCGACATTATTAATGCAACTTGTTGTTTTTAGAGAATTGTCTTTTGCTGAATGCATCAACATGCATCTCTATTACATTTTCCCTACAAGCTGCTGTTAACACTCCCGGAATTTTTTTAACTTCCTAATTTTGCATCGAGCTAAAAGCAAATTGTTTGCTAAAGTGTTTTCGTAGGTATTAAGACGCCGGAAATGCTTTGGATAATTGCAAAACGGTTACCAAGTATCATATTTATTAACATTTTGTACAAGAATTCAAGTATAGGTTTTGACCTTAATTTTTTTCACAAGTTTTTAAAAATTTGATCGCTGTCGCAGGCATGTAAAACATTTAATTCATCGCCAGCTGAAAATCTCGCAAATTTTAGCGCCACCAGTTAATAATACTGCGCGCGTGCAATCTTAATAAAGCCGTCTATAATTATACAGATATTGATTGACGCTAAAATTATTTGTTTCCAAAAACTGATGTAGTGTGGAGATAACACATTACGTTTTAAAAAAAAAATGTTTGAGAGTGTATGAAACGATTCTATGCACCGAAAATTGTCAAAATTGCAATTTTAATGGCCTTTAAGAAACTTGTTAGCCGTTGTTTTTTGTTTGTAGCATTCAAATAAAGTTCTTTGATTTTGTTGAGGTAGTATGAAATTAAAAGGGGATGATAAGGCGAAAGATGATTAAAAAAAGAGGGCCCAGATATTTGTGAAATTGAAAAAATACGAAGTGGAGACGGAGAAGGGATTAAGACATGAAGGAAATCATCAATCAGTACCGAATACTAACGGACTTCGTTAAGGAACCATCCTCTTCGGATGCCAAGGGTAAAAGCGAGGTGGAGGAGTTTGGGACGCCTGAAAGCAATTCGTCATGTTGTTTAAAAGGTTTTTCGGCTTAAATTGTAATCCATTCCTAACGATCCATTTATTTACAGGTCGTCAACGTAAATACAGAGAATGAAAAAAACACTTGTCCGAGGAAGCAACCAATCAATACTCTCCAACGTCTCAGGAGAAAGACGACCCTGAATGTTTTGGCGCGATCTTTTACGCGGGCCGGCGTAGAAGGCTAAAAAGCAGAGAATTTCTCGGTTGCCGCAAAATTGCGTGAGGTGAAGCTTCACTCGCCATTGTGATTGAGCGTTTAAGTGTTTCATCTTCAGGAAGCACAGTGTGGATGGTTTTAAAACGTCTAATAAGTATTTCCCGTGTTTTGGTAGCAGGGTTTGTAGGGCAGGGTTTTCCAAACCTTGTGCATTGCGTTTAAGAAACTTGCCACTTTGTGTGTATTTTTGTTACGATTTATATCACTTTCACAAATTTAAATCGGGTTATTTATATCATAAAAGATAAGGCGGTTGCATCTCCTGCTCACAAACGGAAACAATGACGGTGACCTGAACGAAGTTTCGCAGCTTAGTCTTGTCGTGGACGAAGAATAGCTATACTATGAATCGATTAAAGTCTCATTTACTCTCCTAATACTACTGATAAGGTTCAGCAGGGGTCCTGAAAAATAAATATTGCATAACAATTGATTAAATCTCAGAGTCCTAACCGCACTCGTTAAACAAATACATCCGCATATGCAAAATCCGACTCATTTTCCAACACACACCATGACGACTTCGGCGGGTAACATTTATCTAAATTTTGGTAGAAACATGATCACGTCAACTCGATATTTAACAAAAAAAACAACGTCCTGAGGAAAGGTTTTAGCAATCAGATCTCCCTCCTAGGGTGTTCCCCAGAGTCGAAAAAAATATCCAAATTTGTATTCGTTTGGCGCAAACGCACCGCCGCGCATGTAAGCGTTATTTCGCCATCAACAATTGCACGTCGGCCAATGCCGTGGCCGGGACTGCTGCGAACGCCTTCTGCAAAGATACCTATTCTTGCAAGCAAGGCTCCATAGGGGTTTGAGGTGGCTCGAACACTATGTTCAACAGATTGTTTTCGAGACAGAAGCCTTGGCGTCAAACCGTGCTTAGGTGTTAAGGCCGGAACCAGAATCAAAACTTTTGAATCACAACCCCTAAAATAAGCGATAACGGTTTTATTATCCCTGTATTGGTTCGCACGAAAACGTGAATTCATTTGCAAGAAAGACGATTAAAACGTCATCCTAAGTTAGGCAACCATGTAAAACCCTTCACATGGACAAACACTACTACCACAACTTCCAATATAATAATAACTACTTCTACTTCTACAACTACTACTACTTCTCCGACGACGACTTCAACTTCTACTTCATCTTCTACTTCTACTACTACTTCTTCAACTACCACTACTACTACTTATATAACTACTATAACGACAACGATTACTTCTTCTTCTACTGCTACAACAACCAAAATATAACAACTTCTTCTACAACTTCCACTTCTGCAACTTCTACTACTACTACTTCTACTACTACGACTACTACTACTACAACTACTACTGCTACTACTACCATGACAACGACTACGACCAAAACTACAACTTTCACTACGACTACTTCTACTGCGACGACAACTACAACTACAACGACTACAACAAGAACTTCCACAACTACTACTAACGCTACGACTACTACTACTACTGCTACTACTTCTACTACTACTACTACCATTACTACTACTACTACTACTACTTTTATTACTTCTTATTTTACAACTTCTACTGCAACAACTTCTACTACATCAACTACTATTACTTATAAAACTTGAACTGTTTATACTTCTACTTCTACTGTTTCTTATACTACACCTTCTACTACTACTTCAAACAAAGTTCACTTTAATTTAAGATATTCATCTCAAAATAGGTTTAGCAATGAAAAGTAAGTCTTATTGCGATCTGATGTCTCGTTTATGCCACATGATAATAATATTCGCTTCATTAAGGTCACGAGGACCAAACTTTCAGCAATTAAATTTACAATCAACAAACACGTTGCCACAAAATTGTGAGAGGTGAGCGTTCAGGCACCCCAGTGTAGATGAGTTTCAAAGGTCAAATAATGATTTCCCGTTGTTTAATTGCAGGGTTTGTTAGGCAGGGTTTTGCAAACCTTGTACATTACATAAAGCGGTCTTTATTGCGTTGAAAAAACGTGCCACTTAGTGTGTATTCTTTTAACGATTTTAATAACTTTCATCAATTTAATTCGGGTTATTGGTATCATAAGAAGATATAATGAACGCGACAGTCGCATGAAAGCCGTTAACGGCGAAGAAACGCAACATCGTATTACCAACTGTACCTAACGTGACGGAAGAAGATGTTTGGGTTTCGTCATGAACCCCTGTAGTCTACGTAAAAGCCGTACGTTTGCTGTTGTATCATTTAAATGCCACAACGAGACAGCTTGAAAGAGAAGGGGGTAAACTAAGGTTGATCTTTTCTTTAATTCTGCTGAAGTGTAACGGAACGAAGACCCGGCCGTCAATGTTATTAGTAATTACACGTGTCTTAAGAGCGGTAAACTTTCTTGATTTGATAGAGGAATAGTGTTTTATTGAAGTGTGTTTATGGTTAAGGGATGTTCATTTGTAAAAAGGACTGCGGGTGGATTTCTTTCAGAGTCAACCATCGGACCGGTCCGTGGAGTATCATGTCGAAAAAAACAAGGAATGCAATCTTCGAAAGCAAGATGCTTGCATTGAACCGTGCGAGGAAATAAATAAGATGTTCTATGAACGGATAGAATTACAATAGCTCACTAATCTACATTCCTCTGAAACGTGTAAATAGTAATTAATTTCTTACAGGATAACATGAAACCCTTTTTCTTGTGTTAAATTTTGGCAATTGGAAACACGCGTTGGAATAAGAGAAATAGAATGCTTAGCAAAATCAGAGGGTACCTGTTATACTGTCTTGTTTCATGCTGAACGTTTTGTCCCTCGGACCCCAATAAAGCGAGCAATTCATCTATGTAGACTCTACAGTGTAGAGGATAAATATACTTCGTAACTAACAGCACAGTGAGAGCTGCATAAGTATTTAAGAGTCCAATTAATTGGAAATTTATTCAGTTTGCGTTAGGCGTGTCTACAGCCGTACTTTGCTGGTTCTTGTGATATATTTGAGCACACAATTATGTGTCAGAGTAATCATGACGATCGAATAGCTTCGATCACAGGAAACTTCGAGCAATAAAACAAAGTGTAGTATTTTGACTGCTGATTGAACGATATTTGCGTAGTTTGGAAGTAGATTTGTCAGTGAACTAGCGATAGAAAACCCGGTAGACTGGACGGAGGAAATCTTAATGATGAAGTCGGTTTAAACACTACCGAACAGATACGTGCTGTCAGCTTGCGGGATGCACGTGTCCAAACAAAAGTCGGTTGCACTGGGGACGTCACCTGTACCAAACCCAAAAAGGATATGTCATGTGAAATGAACTTAACTCATATAACGGCGTAACTGGGAAGCAAAGCTCTGCTAGACAACCCCGCGGCTAGAGCGACAAACCCAAACTCAACGACGGCGCTCCACTGTCTTGTCGCTTGTAGACACCACCAGCCAATGCCTCAGCGTCGGTACAGTATACGACTACGATATCGCATTGTCTCTTTTTCGATGAACGTCTCGTCTCTCTGTTCGTTGTGCTAATGGTGTACTACTTCCAACAGCTGATAATCTATATGGACCGGTGCAGCTAGTCAATGTGTTGCGTAGATACCGCTGATTCTCCGCAATTATTATAATAGGCCAAACAAAAGTTGGGTTGTTAATTTAGTTTAAAGAGAGGCGTTTAGAGTCATGAACACATATTCAGACAATGAAAGGGCCGTTTTTTTGTTCTACGTGTTTTTCCAGCTCTTATTTATTCGTCTGTGAAATACAGCTTCGAGGCATAAACACCAGGCCGATTCGTGTGGTGTGTGCGGGCGCCAGTGACGAACGCGCTTCGTTGGTCTATTTAAAGTCCGATCAAGTAACGTTAGCACTATTACTGAGTGAAGTCAAAGAAAAATATTTCTACGGCTTTCGCTCCGACATCAGGTGAAAAGCGTGTGCGAAAACGTAGCCACGGCGTCCAGAGTGCTTCTTTGTAGTGATCACGGGAAACATTGCACCCGCCGTAAACTGGTTCATAAGAATGCGTCGGCGGAATAATCTACTTTAATTGATAGATTTATCGAAATGTTAGTCCAAGATAACAAAATATCGCTTAGATCAAAGGCGTAAATGAACCACGTAAGGCGACACAATTACATCATGATTAGCTTCGGGGCGCGTGAACCATTAAAGAAAAGTCACCTTTGCATGCACGCATGTGCATTTGGGGTAAGCAGCAAGCAAACCACATGGTAAACTTAACGGTAAACAAGGGTTCGGTTTTGAAAGATGAACACCCTCCCAATTGTGTTAAACCGGGTTTGACTGCTACAGCCGAGGACACAACAATGCGGGGCATTTTAAAACCAGTGAGAATGTTGGCATTTGAGGTCGTCCAACGAGATAGTTTACCAGAATTCAACTGCGAGATCAGTTTCCTTTGCGTGGGTTCTAATGCTTGTGACAAACTACCTTTTTCAGTTCCAAATCTTTTAGTAGTAAAAAACAACCCCCCTGTAGAAGAGATGCACAACAAGTTTGAACAAATAACCGAAACATCAACCCTCTTCAAACTTGCATCTATAATCTCCCATGCCAAACAAATATTAGCGCACGAAACCGGTTTTTATTATTGTGCGACGATTCTTTGCTTTGACTATTGGCGAGGTTTCAATTTGCATCGCTGCTGATGAATCCAATGATGCCTTATGGATACTTTGGCATCGATGAGATAGAGACATCCTTAGGAGAGGACTTGACTGTCCAGACCAGCCTATCGAACAAGCCTACCTGACACATTCTTTGACGAATTCGGAATCGGCTAGCGATGCACAAATTTCGTATCTGTGTGGTACAACACTGAGTATAGTAAAACACAATGAAACATTACACGGTTAAAGCAAGCAACAGCTACATCCACAAAGGTGAAGCAGTTTTGATGGCATGCGGAAGTAGAACGGCGATTTCAAACCCAGCGCCGAGATAGAGCTAACGAGCTTTGGTCTGGAACGGATGGATTCGTATTAATTATAAATAAAATAATAATAATAATTGAAGTTTCTTTATTGAGGTCACGAGGACCAAAGAATTCAGCAGTTAAACGAGAAAATATTCCAAATATTAGATGTAAACAGTTTTTTTGAGTTCCTGTTTCACCTGCTCTGGTGAAACGTTAAATCGGGAAAAATAAGGAATGACCGAATGTCGATATGCCGCCGTTTTCTTTGGGTATTGAAAAGTAAAGTCTACGCATTGGTCGAAGAGAATTCCATTCCGATACACTAGAATAGAAAAGAATGGGAAAGGACATTTAAAATACGAGTAGCGATTAAGAAAGTTCAGTAGTTGTAGTAGCAAAACCGCTGTTCTCATGCGATTTGTCGATTAAAGCCGCTATATCAATTCGAAAAATATTGATTAATCGATGTTTTTTTTACAAAATAATCTGTGACAGCGATTTGCACTTTAGAAGGGTCGCATATGGACTTGCGTTAACAATAAGGTTTTTGCGGTATTCAGTGACTATTCATGAAGTATTTTCGTTTGATCAATGGTAAGTCCATGAAGTGGAATAGTTAAAACAAAGATGATTTGTTTTGCAAAGTGTAGTTGAAAAGATCGATGCAGATGTTTTGAAAATAACAGATTTTCCAAAAAAAGCAAAATCATTTCTTTAAAATGGGTAGTGACCGTCAAAAAAAACAACATTGGTATAAGCCGGATAAACTGGTTCAGAAGGATGGGAATCGGTAACAGGCACAGCTAGTTCATCGAATCAGATTCGATCGGAATGCCAACGATAATTTCATAAATCAGTAGCATCGAGAATAGTAACCATACGATTTCTACTTCTTTCAATAATAACACCGGAAGACGGTCGAAAATCATTCCCTTTGAAAAACGTGACCTCCCCTAAGCCAATGCATTAGAAAACGCTCTTTTTATCGTAAAGATTTCTTTTTACCATAGAATTAGCTGTTTCCACTTTATTTACCTACAAACTTTATTGTTGCTTTGTTCCTGCAATTGTTTACACAATCCGGTTAACGATAGAAATACGTTTCCAAATTGTCTGTTGCGATGATTTATTTTGATCCTATTCAACCCATCTTAATTTGAAGAATTTACATTAACGTTTTCGCTTAGTCATCGAGTGAAGAGCAGAGGCTTTGCGAGAATTTTGCCACAGAATCTACTGCGTTTGTATTTGATTTATTGGAATCAGTCATTTTGCTGTGGCCTTCCAAAGAAAACACTGCTTATAATTTACGGATTTTAAAAAAGGCCCATCATAAGGTTTTAAAAGCTCAAGGGGAACTTGTTAAACACGGATATAACAGACTTCTTTGCCCCATAATTGCAATAGCCTAATGGCCCCAAATGAAAAGAATTCATGAAATTGTTTATTATTCAATCCTGGGCCGTTAACGCCGACTAGGCTTGATGCTAAAGCCAATGTCGGTAAGTCATTTCTAAGGCGTCCGTAGGAATCGGGGCCGGCCAGGTTTCGTCGATGTTATCTTAATTTATCCACGCAAAGGTCACAGCATGCGGTTTGCTGTGCGTTAGCAAATGCTGTGCCAGTATAATTACTGTCATGCGTAAGACATTAATAAACGCATCAATGATGCCACTACAAACGGTTTCGTTCGATATGTTCAGATTTTTATCGGTCACCGAGAAAAATTGGATTTAACAAATTTATATCGGATTTAGTTACTGTACAAATAATGCATTTTAAATATTTTGGTAAAGGCGTGTTCGTGTAAGGTTTAAGAAACCGCGAATTGCTATGGGTTTCCTTGCCAACCTGTTCGTAAGCCAACATAAAATACAGTTCTAGAAAAGCCGCTAATAACATTCATACACAGATTAAGTTTTTTGGACTAACTTTGCTCTTCTTTACAGGCCAACTGTTTAAAAATAAACAATTTAAATTCAAAATAAACAGTGCATGACGCCTAACGCTTGCTGCGAGTTTTTAAAACCAGAAACCATCAGAGCATTACTTACGTTATCTTTGCAGAATCATGCGAAGTGTTTCGGCAAAAATATGTGATGCCAAATAAAGTCTGGACAAACTATTTGGTTTCAGGACGACTTCTCCTATTCGTTTAAACAGAGCCGTAAGGATCAATGAATGAATGCGTCAACTTTTTCAGAGCTTATGAGAACACAATCTCGGTGTATCAAATTAATATCGAATTCAACGGAAGGGAAGTGCACCTTCTGGACATATTTTTTTGCGTTGGAAAAGGATATTTCATGGGCAATTTGAGTAAATATAGATTAAATTGATCAACTTAATTTAGAAATGTATGTCAATGGATTTAAAGGACATTTCGAAGTACTTGGAATTATGCTTTCTAAGTGGTCAGGAGACTTTTGAAAACGCATATAAAGAGAAATTTCTGTTTTTTATCGGTGGAATCAGATAACAAAATGTGGCGCTCCCAATATTTTTTGGTTTTTCGAATTTGACATACAAAAGGCTGTTTCGAATGTTTACCTGAAAAGAATAACTGAAAGAATTTTGAAAAAAAATGCTGCTCTTCTTACGACAATTGTAACAAAAAGCAATTCCTTACCGTCAGACTTAACGCAAATCTTGTTATATAGTATCATATCGCAGCATACAATACCGCCTGCATTGTCAATCACACACTACAACTAAACTTATCATGGGTACAACAATACATTAATTTTCGCAGTTTACGTTTGGTACGTTCTATAAAGATGCGTATCTGACGCCTCGGTATTTCATCAAGATATCGCATGGTATTTCATGAACACATAATGTCAACAACGAGATAAAAAGACGTTATTTTGTGTCATCAACCGTTTCACGGGTCTCCGTCTCCTATGACGTCAAAGAATGTCATCTGGTTCATCTAAAGTCAAGACTAACAATTCTGCAGCACGGACTTCTACTTCTTTTTTTGCCTAAGTTTCTACGTTGAATCTTGAAACCCCCATCTTCTGATCCAGTCAGATACGAATTAGCTGATAAAAGGATAACATTTTTCTTACGAATGCACTTAACACAGTGTACTGGGCCATTTATGTTTGCTTTTAGGGTTTCTGGTCACCTGCCGGTCCTACACGCGAAGCCGTTGATCGAAACCATAAGACATGCAAAATGGATCAATCTTTATGGACGCCAAGCCCTACCCATCAATGCTTAATTCACAATGACGCCAAATCTGCTACGTTTTTTCTCAATTTAGCTTCACTACGTATAAATGTTCTGTAATGTTACTAGCGGTGCAATTTATTTTGTACCAACACACCTGCATTGAAAAGAAATATGGTTTGATATTTCATAAAATTCTACTAGGACGTCGTCGAATTCGGGTTCCGTGAAGAAGATGGGTAAGTCCACCTAGAAAAGATAGCAGCAGTTGATGACATAATTTTGCTAACCTCGCCGTGGGGATTTTAATTGGTTTTCACCAACAGAAAAGCTCTGTCACATTATATGGAAACACTTATCTGAATCTTAATCAAGTACTGTAGTTCTTCTTCATGTTAACTGTTTAAGGTTGCTATTTCGACAACTAAATAATTTGTGCAAATCTTGGCGGTGCAAATGGTAATGGCGTCGACAAGGACGATTTAAAGTAAGGTGGGAAGCCCTGAAACCAAAGAATTGGATCGATTGAGGAGTTTAAAGATAGGCGTCGTTGCTGCCCAAACTGACCTGAAGCAACCGTTTCCGTTGCTCTAGGGCTTCCAAGTATTCATAGTATTAGGCGAGGTCGAAGAGGGGGCATAGCCGTCTACTTGGTAGGCTTCTTCAGTTGCAAGGATTACGCTGAAGTCCAGCTTTCGGTAGTGCTCTGTAACGGGAGTTTGGGGTCTATTGGCTGAAATTGTCGGTCATTTGAAGAGGTCGCGGTACTGGGTGTTGTGAGGGGTAAGGTGCCTGATAGTCTTGTATTGCAGCAACTATGTGGGTTGGTTATATAGTGTTATGGCATTCGATATTTTTGTTTTGGTACGATAAGCAGTATAATATTAGTTGTTAAAGAAGTTATTTGCGTCGGATTTGAAGTAAAGGAATTTTTCAATCTTCCTTGTAAAAAAACGATGTAGTTGTATTAGAAGAAAATTCATTTGTCGAAGAGATCTTTTTCTTGTTAGTTGTTTGCAAAATCGTCCTAGCAGTTTTAGAAGTGATGGAACTCGTCGCCTAAGTATGGCAAGTGATCGAAGTCGTCTAGGTAGGATCTGCAGTGATCGTAAAGGTCATCAGTTATACAGTGATTAAAGTGTTTTTTTGTCGACGCGAAATAGACGAAAGTAGTATTACAAGTATACAAAGTTGGCAGACATTAAAGTCGTTTAAGAGTAATTTTTATTAAATTATTTTATTTTAGAAGTTTTTAAGCTCGTCGAAGTTTTATTTCTCTATTTTGTAAGTAATATAAGTAGTGCAAACAGTTGTGGAAGTCTTTTGTTTACTCATTAGTAGTTTTCTAAAATCGTCTTAGCCCTGCTGGAAGTAGTCCTTAAAGTCTATACAATTTGCCGCGTTTCCGCGTTCAATAAGAGAATTGCTGGAAGGTTGAATTTATTTTAATCTTCCTAGTTCTTCTACAACAAATTGTATAACTGCTTACACTACATTAAGAACTACTGATACTACTTCCATCATTGTTGATACGACTGAATCTACTGAAGTAACTACTGATCCTACAGATATGCCTTTATAAACAACTGATTCTTTTGATAGGACTTCAACATCTTTACGTACAACTGTTGAATTTCGCCAAAACTGTTTAATTTTTGAATGAGGGAGAAGCACCGTCAAAACAGACAAATGTCATTGAAACGCGTAGTTTCGGTAAATGAAGAAAAAACGTGGCGTAAAAGGAATGAGTCATACAACCGCTCTCAATATAGCGTGGGTCGAACGACGAAACAAGATAGAGGTTAAATAAAAAGGTAGATAGAGTTTTCTACTAGAAATAACCGTTTCCCAAACCAATACATGTTTTCGATAGCATTATTATTGATGCTCGTCTTCGTAAACGTAAATAAAAACCCCCAAATTGCATTAATGTTGTTCGGTTACATTAAGCGGTTGCAATCAATTAAACAGTGATTTCGTTCGTTAACTTACCTCAGCTGTGATCTTTATCGAAATGGTTTAATTTCTTTATACCTCCCCTGTCGAAAAATCGTTTCCTTTCTTCGCCTCAGTCGTTTTAAAAATGGAGAAGATATGACACGGGGTTTGAGTGATAGTTACGTGAGTTTACAATGCTTTTCGTATAAAAATCAGAGAATACTATTGATATTTTCGATCTTTTTATAAAAGTCGGAATCCTCGAAAACTTTGAAATCGGTTGTTGCAACTGAATCTCTTAAATTGCACTAGTTTTGGATGAGGGTTCTGCTGTTCTCCAAGGGGGTGAAACTTCTTAGGGACTCCGGGTGGGGGTACCGGTCGGTGTCTGCGTACTAAATCTCCGATCTGATAGGTCGTGGGTCGGCAGTTGCGGTCATATTGGGTCTTTGGGCGATCATATGCCCGTCCGAGGTGTACCCGAGCCAGGTCTTCCTGCAATTTAATGATGGTGTCTGGGGTTTTATGGTGGGGGCGGGTCGGAGTCGTGTTGTACATGTCGACTGGGATTCTCATTTCGCGGCCGGTAACCTTTTAAAAGGGGAGAATCCGGTGGACGAGTGGATGGTGGAGCGGTATGCTAGGAGGCTGCGACCTAGGTGAACGTCCCAATCGTGTGGGTGGTTCTTTGTGAAGAAACTCCTGAGGAAGTCAGGTAGAGTCCTATTGGTTCTTTCCACTTGGGTTGTCGCACTTTTCTGTCGCATTTGGCGGCCCAGTTTTTTACTGGCGTATGCAATAACTCGCTCGTACCCGTTGGGGTCAACCTGTGATAGTATCGCTCCGATTGCGGTGTCGCTTGCATCTGTGTCGAGGATGAAGGGTTGGGCGTCAGCGTCAAAGTTGGGCAAGGTAAGAATGGGAGCTTCGCAGAGAGCCATCTTTAGCTTGGCGAAGGCGTCGTCATGTTCGGGGGCCCAAGGGAATGCCTTCCTGGCCTCTTTTTCAGTCAGTTTGTGGAGAGGGGCGGCGATCCTCGCGTACCCTTTAATGAACTTCCTATAGTAGTTGGTTAGGCCGAGGAAGCTTCGCACGTCCGTTTTGTTTTGGGGGCGTGGCCAGTTCTTGACGTCTTCGACGCGATCGCTTGTTATTTCTAGTCCTTTTCCTGAGATGATATGTCCGAGGTATTTGACGGATTTCTGTAAGAAGCAGCATTTTGTGGGGCTGAGAGTAAGGCCTGCCTCCTGGAACCGAGCGAGAACCGCGTCTAGGTTGCGGTTGTGTTCTGTCACTGTTCGACCGAATACAATAACGTCGTCCAGGTAGATCAAACACTGTTTGGGATAGAGGCCTTGTAGCACAATTTGCATCAAGCGTTGGAAGGTGGCTGCAGCGTTGCACAAACCAAAAGGCATGGTATCGAACTCGAATAGGCCGCTG
This sequence comes from Proteocephalus fallax, assembly GCA_028672205.1. NCBI lineage: Eukaryota > Metazoa > Platyhelminthes > Cestoda > Proteocephalidea > Proteocephalidae > Proteocephalus > Proteocephalus fallax. The sequence goes on along the minus strand of JAPUBX010001841.1, from coordinate 27,463 downwards.
GGGAGGATGAATGCGGTTTTATCGCGATCCTTGGGGGTGACTTCGACCTGCCAGTAACCGGATTTAAGGTCAATCGTGGAGAACCAGCAGGCGTGACCCAGCGCATCTAAGGTGTCGTCGATACGTGGTAGGGGAAACGAGTCTCTTTTTGTTACGGCATTGAGGCGGCAGTAGTCGATGCACAGGCGTATAGTACCATCTTTTTTTGGAACTAACGTGATGGGTGAGGCCCATGGTGACTTCGAAGGGCGAATAACTCCGTCTCGGAGCATCTCGTCGAACATCTTGCTGACTTGGTCTTGTAGTGGGGGAAGGATACGTCGTGGTGGCTGCCAGATGGGTCTTGCGTCCCCTGTTTCTATTTTGTGGCGAATAATAGACGTCCTGCCTAACCTGGTGTCGTCCCAGGCAAAAATGTTGGAGTACTGTTTGAGGAGATTGATTAGGGAGGTCCTGTCTGCGGGTGAAATATCGGAAGACCTTTCAACAATCCCCTGCAAATCGGTGACGGGAGGGGCCATGGCGGCGTAAACCTGTCTGCAAAGAGGTTCATCGTCGTAAGCGTTAGACGGCGAATTAAGGTTGCCAATGGCGTCTGTGTTAAGGTAGATTGCCTTGTTGTACCCGTCTATGACTATCCCATGTTTTAGAATAAAGTCCATCCCTAGGATTAGGTCACAGCCGAGTTTGAGGCAGCTTGCGCAGTGTATAGGTAGGTGCCGACCTCTCATAACTACCGTCAGTTCAAAGATGCCGTCTACGGTTACGGGCTGTGTTTCTGCGGACTGTATGACAGTTATTTGTTTAGAAAACGGCAAGTTTGCCCTTTTGTTCCGGGGTAGAGCAGCTGGGTTGAGTAAAGAACATGTAGCACCCGAATCAATAAGAGCCGTCATGGAAAACCCCTCGACTGTTCAGGGTAGAGTAGCTATCATGGAGACAGACATCAAATCGGGTTTGGCACGTACTGGGCGCTTTAGATACAGACAAGGTAGCATGCTTACCCGCCTGGTTATGACCGCAGGTCCTTGCGTTTCTGCCATAACGGAGGCAGTAGTTGCAATCTGGGTGTTGACTGGGGGGTCTGTAGGCTGGCGTCGGTTGACGTAGGCTCCGTCGTTGTTCGGCGTCTTGAAGACGTCTCACTAGGGTCGCTGCGTCGTCGATCGTCTTCGGGGGGGCGCTTGCAAGGGTTATGGCAAAGGAGTCGGACAGTACCCCGTCGCAGAAACGTTGTAGGATGCGTTCCTCGTTCTTGACGCGTGTGTCGTCTGTAAACGCGGCGTCAGCCATTATCCTGAGGGCGTCGAAGAATTCTGAAGGAGTTTCTCCAGGTCGTTGGCATCTCTGGAAAAATTGGGACTCCGACACAGGTTTTCGGAACGCTTTGCGGAGTATTGTACATAGCTCTTCAACGTCGTCATCGGGGGAACAACCAGCATCTTCGCTTTTAAAAAAGCGCTGGGACCAAGAAGACGAAGGATTGTCGCGCTCTTCTGGTCTTGTGGGACTCGGGAGATTAATAGTTTGCCGTAGCGTAGCCAGTGGTCGATATTTTGGTCAGGGGCTAACGAAGAATGAATCTTTTGTAAAGGGTTCGAAATTTCTGACACCAATGTAGCGTCCTTCTCGTCAGTGTTTCCTAAAGCAGAGTCCTTTTTAAGTGGCATATTTATCCAAGACGAAGGAAGGAGTCGTAACGTGGAAATAGGTATAATGTGAATACGTATAGAGGACACGGTTATCGTAATATGTATGTATGACAATGGAGAGGAAGAACCGATAAATAAGTTCAGAAGGGCGAAGGAGAACGTTGAGTTGGTTCTGGGATTTCTGGACGAAGATCCGCAACTCGCACGCTGTGGGGTGTATAGCGTCGTGGACGTAAACCGGTGTGTTCCACAGTGCCCGCCCTTCCTATAAGGTAAAGATAGCATAGTAAAACAAGCGGGGGTTACAATATAGATAAACCCATATTAAAGATGAAACACTCGATGGCCGAACAATTACCAATCAGAAAATAGGCGCGATGAGTCACTGAAACGCGTAGTTTTGGTTAATGGAGATTAGACGTGGCGTGATAAAGTTCTCTAATAGAAATAACTGTTTCCCTAAACCAATTCATGTTTTCGATAAAATCTTTATTGATACTCGTCTTAGTTAACGTAAATAAAAACCGCCAAAATGACATTAATGTTGTTTCGTAACATTTAGCGGTTAGTCTTCAACAATGTTAGAATTTATCGCTGCATATGAACAATAATAACATATTGTCGTAAGCAATTTAAAAATGGCCTTAAATACATTCCAATAGCAGTTTTTGTACAAGGGGTTAATTTAAGCGTGTATTTGTCAAAGAAGAAACACCTCCCACAATTGCGGCAATAACGAATCTTCACGGTTGTCGATGCTGGGCTTAAATTTTAATCATTACAATTGTAACAAAAAATACAACTTAAACCCACGCGTTTTTGTGGCTTCAATGACCCCTGAATCGCATCCTTCTAAAAGTTTTCTTTTACGAGAATCCAAAAATTCGTAGCAAAATAGGGTTTATAAGCGTAAAGAACCGAAATTGAATTTGGCTGGTTATTTAAAGGTTTTTAATTGGTATATATAATCTTATTTTTATTATAATAGTTGGAGCAATTCCATAATTGTATTGAATATTTATGGCATTCCTACGAGCGCAGATTTTCTTAAAAGGGTTTATCCTTTGCTTGAGAATAACATTTCGTGACAATAATTGATCTCTGACTTTCTCAAATGTCAATAAAGGATAACATATTTCCCATATTATCCTTAAATACCCAAGGCCTCTTATAGAGTTTTTAATGATATTAAATTGAAACGTGGTCGCTTTAAAGAAGACGAAAAAGGCAACTGATTCAAAACGGTTTTTTTCTGTCCACGTGTGTTTCACAAACGAACTTTTATTTATCCGCTACTTTTTAACCAATAATATACCTTCTATGGTTCCATGTGAATCTGATTGTCGAAAACGTTGATGGTCAATCAATCGAGATGAACGCTGCGATCACCACGCACGAAATGCTGTTTGGGGATTATGTGATGTTCATTTACGAGCACATTTGTTTGCTCCTTAATTCCTGTGGCAGCCGCTAAAGGCGAACGGATGGACGACCTCAAATGCAAATTTTTTTTGCTCATCATTGTACGTACATTTCGTTCATGCGTGCAAACGTGTTGATGGTGTTGATGCTGATATTTGGATCGTGGTTACCTTTTTTATTGGAGGACTTAATTATTTACTTTAACAGAATTCGGCGTATTCCTTCGAATAGCCTAACGAAACACGCAAGCATTTTAACAACACCGATACCCACCTCAAATGCCCATGCATTGTGGGCATCCTTGCAAAAACCATTGGCAGAAAGCGCTCATGCGCGCGAAATTGTCAGCTGGCAGCCACGGGATTGGCGTAGGGGCGCGAGGTTGTGCGTCATAAGAGAATGCAACTTCAAGCCGGCTAGTACAACAAGTTTTTGTACATTGTTCTCGTTTATTCGCTTAAACGTATTCATGGGAAATCTCAATTTCCTTGGTTAGGCTGGCTTGTAGAAATTATTAATGCGAAAAAATAATGATAAAAATGCTTTCAATTGTGCATTCGACAATTTTGAGAGGTTTTGGAAGCATGGCGTCGAAAGCTTGCGTTTATTTAATTTGTGTCAAAGCAAATAAAAGACGGCGGCTTTTACCAAAAACAAAATCAACATGATCACTCCACGATAACCGACTGTTAAAAATCACCCCGAGATACTTCGATTTTGGGCTCGAAGCGAAGTTATGTAGTGAAGAAATTTCGGGGGTGTCGGCAGCGGCTGTCGGGGAAAATGTGATATGGATGCATTTTGATGCATTTAGCAAAAGATCGTTCTTGGAAGACCACTCAAGTACCTTAGTGACTGCCTGCCCGAGCTGTTGAGAATAACTTTGCGTCTTCCATGGATGGCACAGAGTCAGGTCATCCGCGTATTTTATAAGTGTCGCGTCGTTTGTTGACCAAAGGCTGGACGTTTTATTGTTTTAGAGGAAAGGAGATAGCACAGCGAATTTTAGTACACCGCAGTTGTTTGGCAAGGAAGATGAGGCTTCATTAACAACTCTGACATGTTGACGTCGATTGGAAAAAAATAGTTTTGAAGCCAATTTGTCAACCATCCTTCAACGCCATCTTCACATAGTTTAGACAGGATGCGGAACCATGAGATAGTGTTGAAGGCAGAGGAGAAGTCCAATAAAACTCTTTACACGGCTTTCGCTCCGGCATCAAGTAAAGAGTGGACTGTGTGCTTCTATTCGATTTATAAGCAAACTGGAAAGGGTCATTGGCAGGTTAAAGCGTGTCATCTAATTAAGAGAGGAGATGCTTTTCAATCACTTTTAACGACACGGATGAGTTTGCAATAGGTCTGTTCTTCAAAGGTCGAGCGGAGCCATTTTCCGGTTTCGAAATGGGTGTTTTAGGGACGCCTCTCTATTCCGAATGAAAAGGAACATACCCCTCTTACGAATGATTTACAAGCTGGGATAAATAGATCCAACGAAAGGTACCGCGGATTTGAAGATAAAGCCATCAGGGCATCAAGGTCTAGGGCACCACTTGGTTGATATGGGTGGCGGGTTCCTGTAAATCTGTTAAGCTTTTTACAGAGGTCACCGTGTTTTGATGTTCTAAAGAGCTCATCTACAAAGTTTTTGTTGAGGCGATTTACCTCAGCTGTTATCTGTATCGAAATTGGTTTAATTGCTCGATACCTCCTTTGTCGACAGATTCGTAAGTTTTTTCGCCTCAGTCGTTTCAGAAATGAAGAAGATATGACACGGGGGGTGAGAGATAGTTCCGTGAGTAAAAAAAAATCGGAGATAACTATTGATATTTTCGATCTCTTTATCGAAGTCAGAATCGTCGAAGACTTTGAAATCGGTTGTGGAAACAGCATCTCTCAAATCGCACTCGTTTTGGAGGCAGTGAGAGCGGATACGATTTTTTAAGGTTTGTGACAAAATTGATGGGTTTTTTTTATCATTGCCATTTATTTTAGGTAGCACAACAACGATGCAGTTGTCCGACTGGGCTTAAAATGCGCGTTTTCGACATGCATACATAAAAGAATCGGACACAAATATGTGGTCAAGAAGATTCCTTTCGCGTGTTGGAAAATTGACTATCGTATTTAGACCAACCGAAGAAGAGGGCTAATAGGCGCAGAATAAAAATCACAACACAGTAAAATGAAAGAATCATGACAGGAATTGCTGGTTCATCAAATCGGATTTGATCGACATGCCGACGATGACTTGATAAATCCATGGCATCGAGGATGGTACCCATACGATTTCCACTTCTTCGAAGAATTAGACCTCGAGACGGTCGAAAATGGTCCCCTTTGAAAAAGGTGACCTCTCCCGAACAAAAGCATTAAAACGAATTAGCGCCACTTGAAACACACAAGCGGATATTTACCAGAGGTTGCTTGATAAGCGGATTAACCGCAACATTATGATCGACAAAGCGTCGGAATAGCTGGAGGAGTCTCTCGTCATGATAATTCTTGCTGCCACAAATGGCAAAAATGTCATCTTGGTAAGCTTCAATATCATTAAGGCCATCGACTATGCTATTATTGCAATCCTGGAAAATAGGCGGGGCGACATTTAGCCCAGAAGGTAGAAAGTTGTACCTGAATAACCCAAAGTGTGCATTAATAACTGTCAGCAAACTGGATTCGTCATCCAGTTGACTCTGTAAGAAGGCATCTCAAATATCAATTTTGGAAAAGACACTTGACGTCTTGTAATCACCACATTTCATGGGTGTACAACCGTCAGATATAATTGCTGTAACAATGGGAGTGGTTTATTGTAAACAGCTGACTGAAGTCAGTATATTACGCTCCATTAATTTGACGTTGGGAGTCATCAGTCAACTTGTCACTCTGGTGCACTTTTTGACCAGATCTTTGAACTCGGACTTAACTGCCGGTGATGAATTGAAACTCAGTATAAAGTTGAGTTGCTTTATGACGGTCAAACCCATAAAAGCTAGACCTGTCGCCGATACCACGAATTTGAATAGGAATCTGGTGCCGACTCGTATAATATTAATCATACAGAAGCCAAGGATGTTCAGTGAATTACTAGTGAATACGAATAATCAACTGGTCAGTTTTTTGTATACGTCGACTTGGACAGAACTTCTTTAATGCATGCATATGAATGAGTGATTCCACACTCCCAGTACCAACAATAAAGGACATATTATTTCCATGCGAATTCGTAAGTTCCTTGGAAAAAGAGCTACCAATCTGACTGCTGCATTTCATCAGAGCCATATCGGATATATAGTCGTCTGAATCGTTAGTAATCGAATATACCTTTGATTTGCAGACCGACTTGATGTGGTCTTTTTTGCCACAATTATAGCATTTCGCATCACGGAATTTACATTGCTTCCGTATATGCCACACAAATGACAAGTACTGAATGAATTATCTGTCTTGGCCTTGCAATTTTTGAATATCCGCGTGTTTGGTCTCCTTGGGATGGATATGGAGTGAAACACGGTATCTGGAATATGAAAAATATTGATAAAGTTTGAGACATCTTCGAATTGTTTGCATATAGCACAAACCCTTTGAATGTAGGATTTTGAAGTAATAATAATCGTCTTTGGAGACTTGAATCATTGATGCCTGCAATTAATTGTGTGTCTAATTAAGCTTTAAAGTTGCATTTTGTTGCCTGGGTCTGAAGTAGAAGTATAAAATCTCGAATTTTTTGGTCGGATTTGCGGAGGATAGTATAGAATATGCTCCGTTCAGCAGCCTCAAAAGCTATAGGCTGAACATGCTGAATTCAAGCTTCTTAGATCTTGGCAAGTGGCATTTTAATAGGAATATCCGGATAAACCAAGTTTTTCACCAGAGCATAAGCATCTTTGCCTATTGCATTCTGAAAATAAGCAGCTTACTTTTCTTCAGCGAGATTATCTTGGGTATAAACGCCAAAATTTCGGAACACTCAATATAGTCTGACACTTATTCTGAAGTAGCATTAACTAATAAGAATTAAAGGTTCATTATGACATAGTTGCGATAACAAATGTGATGTAGCAACGATAATTCGTATTCAAAAGTGTGACGTACAATTTACGTTAGTATGGTCAAACACAATAAATAATTATATTTTAAACTCACCACTTTCACCTGGGTGTCATTTATTTAAATTAAATTGTGTCAAATCACTCTCAAAAAAACACAAGGTTTGAGCGGTGTTTAAAAGGGCTTTTACTGTCGACAGGAACGCCATATGAGTTCCCTGTGTAAAGTTTACTTCATTGAGTTTCAATTCAATCGAACCAATAAATTAAAAAACGCGTTTACGGGCCTCTTGGTCATTCCGAAGTTTGTCCTGCTTTTCGATCAATCAGGAACGCAAGGACTATCTGTTATTCGTATTGTAAGTTATAAACTGTCATTTATTTTAATAAAATAGTGTTTGATTTCTCTTAAACAGGCACAAAGTTTTATCGGTGTTTAAAAGGGCTTTTACTGTCCACAGGAACGCCATATGAGTCCCCTGTGTAAAGTTTACTTCATTGAGTTGCAATTCAATCGAACCAATAAATTAAAAAACGCGTTTACGGGCCTCGTGGTCATTCCGAAGTGTGTCCCGCTTTTCGATCAATCAGGAACGCAAGGACTATCTGTTATTCGTATTGTAAGTTATAAACTGTCATTTCTTTTAATAAAATAGTGTTTGATGACTCTCAAACAGGCACAAGGTTTGAGCGGTGTTTAAAAGAATTTTTGCTGTCCCCAGGAACGCCCTATGAGTCTGCTTTGTAAAAATTACTTTGTTGCGTTGCAATTAAATCCATTAAATAAGTTAAAAAACACTTTCACAGGCCTCATTGTCATTCCGAAGCAAGTCCCGCTTCTTGATCAATCGCGAATTCGTGCAATGTCTGTTTTTCTGTATTGTAATTTGTAAAAAGTTATTTATTTAAATAAATTTTTGTTTGATAACTCTCAAACTAGCACAAGGTTTGGGCGGTGTTTCAAAGGGTTTTCACTGTCCCCAGGAACGCCGTTTGAGTCCGCTTTGTCAAAATTACTTTGTTGCGTTGCTATTCAATCCATTTAATTAGTTAAAAAACGCTTTGACAGGCCTCGTGGTCATTCCGAAGGTAATTTGCGCTTCTTAATCAATAAGGAACGCAAGGACTATCTGTTATTCGTAATAAGTTATTAATAACTTCGCGCAAGTGTCTGGAGATTCTTCGCTCGAATTAGATTTCTCGTTGCATTGGCAGCCAGTAAGTACAACAGATCGTCCCCTACCGTGACAGTACACTTACTCGACTGTTCAAACCTTTCTTTGATGGACATGGAAGAGTTGGCTTCTTGATTTGTGTGGATCCCTTCTGTGAAGAGTACACAGCGACCGCGGTAGGTTTCTTATTTCGCATTAAATGTCATTGTTAACATTTTATGTATCTCCTACTACAGCCCGACTATCGCGGTGGGGCATTGAATTGTTGATCTTTGAACCGCGCAGTCTCGCAATGGACATCATTCCCAGTAGTTCCATAGGTATGCATTAAACCGATTGGCTGTTTTATATTTTTTACGAAAAGAATAACTTTAATCTTTCGGCAAAATGTAAATCCTCATCGCTTAAATTGCCTTGTTCGGTCAAATTAAAAATCAATAGTGAACCTAAGTTCAATGATTTGTTGTCATCATTTGATATAAGTTCATCTGATTGTGATTTGACGTTCACTTTGCCAGGAAACAATGCGCTTAACGTACGCAGCCTTGATTTGTAAAAAAACGTTTAATTTTAATGCCCTTCTCTTTTATAGTTTTGTTGGTATTGTGAAGTCTTATTTTTAAATATATATTATTTCGGCGTTTATTACTACTTCAAACAAAGTTCACTTTAATTTAAGATATTCATCTCAGAAAAAGTCCAGCAATGAAAAGTAAGTCTTATTGCGATTTTTCGTTTTGTTAATCTTAAAATTGCAAACAACTTTTTCAGCAGATGAAATGAATGTGGTGTTCGAGGTTCCATTTCCTTGAAAATTTGCTGTTGCAGTGGATACAGCTATGCGTCTCGTGCGTTCTACCCGCCGCTCAACCCAGTGTATTTCTTCCGACAACTTGGCGGAAGCTAATCGGCGCAGCCGCAGCGACAATGAAGCTATCGAATCCCATGCCGAACATCCCTAGCCGCCCGTTGTTGCCGCACCAACTTGTACCTCTACGCCTTTACGATTAACCGAATTTTTGTTATTCACACTGCCTACTTATGTAACGCAAGTAAGCCTTGTTATGCTCGCTATTTGGCGACTGAAACACCCCCTAGAAAGCTCGGTCGGTCGATATTCATCTATACGCAAACCTTTTTTTAGGACAACGCCAAGATGTGGGACGAGAACAAATCACTGTGATAAGCAGGCAGGTAAAATCCCATTCACTTAAATGAAAATAGCGAACCGGCTTGTTTATCTCGATCACCGGTCGTACAACTTCTGTTTGTTCTTTCGGATCTATCCGAATCAACTAAACAAAACTGGCCTACACTCATAAGGTCGGCATTCTGCAAGATGATATAAAGGATTCATGGACAAGTCGACATTTTGGTGTTCGAAAGGAGGTTTTCCAAGAACCAACATTGGGATCTAGGAGGTCGTAGATATTGTCATTATAGAGCTTCAAGAACGATATAAAACGCTTTATAGGCATTTTTCAGAAACAAAGAACTTTTTTGGATTAATATAGAAGTGTTTAAAATCAGGCGAGATGCTCTAAGGTCTGTAAAAACATGGAATCATAAAACCCACTCGAGAAACTAACCTGTAAGGCGTTCTAGGTTTCATGGTGTAACTTCGTTGAAAGTCGACACGGAAGCCTTGTGTTCTTTGTGGTCAAAGCCAAATTTGCAGCATGAAAAATCGCGTCAGACACCAAACAATCCGACTACATCGTAGCTGTCCATCCGAAGACCTGATGTCTCGTTTATGCCACATGATAAAAATATTCGCTTCATTAAGGTCACGAAGAACCAAACTTTCAGCAATTAAATTTACAATCAACAAACACGTTGCAACAAAATTGCGAGAGGTGAGCGTTCAGGAACCCTAGTGCGGATGAGTTTCAAAGGTCAAATAATGATTTTCCGTTGTTTAATTGCAGGGTTTGTTATTCAGGGTTTTGCAAACCTTGTGCATTACATTAAGCGGTCTTTATTGCGTTGAAAAAACTTGCTACTTAGTATGTATTCTTTTAAAATTTGTTATTACTTTCATCAATTAAATTCGGGTTATTGGTATTATAAGAAGATATAATGAACGCGACATTTGTATGGAAGCCGTTAACGGCGAAGAAACGCAACATCGTATTACCAACTGTACTAAACGTGACGGAAGAAGATGTTTTGGTTTCGTCATGACCACCCGTAGTCTACGTAAAAGCCGTACGCCTGCTGTTGTATCATTTTAATGCAACAACGAGACAGCTTGAAAGAGAAGGGGGTAAACTAAGGTTGATCTTTTCTTTAATTCTGCTGAAGTGTAACGGAACGAAGACCCGGCCGTCGACGTAATTAGTAATTACACGTGTCTTAAGAGCGGTAAACTTTCTTTATTTGATAGAGGGGTAGTGTTTAATAGAAGTTTGTTTTTGGTAAAGGGATGTTAATTCGTAAAAAGGACTGCGGGTTGGTTTCTTTCAGAGTCAACCATCGGACCGGTTCGTGGAAAATTATGTAGAAAAAAAAAGGAATGCAATTTTCGACAGCGAGATGCTTGCATTGAACCGTGCGAGGAATTTATAAGATGTTCTATGAACGGATAGGATTACCATAGCTCACTTATCCCTATTTCTCTGAAACGTGTAAATAGTATTAAATTTCTTACAGGATAACATGAAACTCTTTTACTCGTGTTAAATTTTGGCAATTAATAACACGCGTTGGATTAAGAGAAATAGAAGGCTTATCAACTTCAGAGGGTGCCTGTTATACTGTCTCTTGTCATGCTGAACGTTTTGTCCCTCGGACTCCAATAAAGTGAGCAATTTATCTTTAAAGATGATAAATAGACTTCGTAACTTACACCACAAGGAAAGCTGCGTAAGTATTTTGGAAATTTAGTCAGTTTGCGTCTGGCGTGTCTACAGCCGTACTTTGCTGGTTCTAGTGATATATTCGAGCACACAATTATGTGTCAGAGTAATCATGACGATCGAATAGCTTCGATCACAGGAAACTTCGAGCAATAAGTCAGAGTGTTGTATTTTGACTGCTGATTGAACGGGATTTGCGTAGTTTAGAAGTATATTTGTCAGTGAACTAGCCATAGAAAACCCAATAGACTGGACGAAGGAAATTTTCATGATTAAGGCGGTTTACACACTACCGAACAGATCCGTGCTGTCAGCTTGCGGGATGCGCGTGTCCAAACAAAGGCCGGTTGCACTGGGGACGTTACCTGTACCAAACCCAAAAAGGATATGTACTTGTGAAATGAACTCAACTCATATTACGGCGTAACTGGGAAGCAAAGCTCTGCTAGACAACCCCGCGGCTAGAGCGACAAACCGAAACTTAACGACGGCGCTCAAACGTCTTGTCGCTTGTGGACACCACCAGCCAATGCCTCAGCATCGTTACAGTATACGACTACGATATCGCATTGTCTCTTTTTTGATGAAAGTCTCGTCTCTCTGTTCGTTGTGCTAATGGTGTACTACTTCCAGCAGCTGATAATCTATATGGACCGGTGCAGCTGGTCAATGTGTTGCGTAGATACCGCTGATTCTCCGCAATTATTATAATTGGCCAAACAAAAGTCGGGTTTTTAATCCAGTTTGAAGAGATGCGTTTAAAGTCATGAACACATATTCAGACAATGAAAGGGCCGTTTTTTTGTTCTACGTGTTTTTTAAGCTCTTATTTATTCGTCTGTGAAATACAGCTTCGAGGTATAAACACCAAGCCGATTCGTGTGGTGTGTGCGGGCGCCAGTGACGAACGCGCTTCGTTGGTCTATTTTAAGGCCGATCAAGTAACGTTAGCACTATTACTGAGTGAAGTCAAAGAAAAATATTTCTACGGCTTTCGCTCCGACATCAGGTGAAAAGCGTGTGCGAAAACGTAGCCACGGCGTCCAGAGTGCTTCTTTGTAGTGATCACGGGAAACATTGCACCCGCCGTAAACTTGTTCATAAGAATGCGTCGGCGGAACAATCTACCTTAATTGATAGATTTATCGAAATGTTTGTCCAAGATAACAATATATCGCTTAGATCAATGGCGTAAATGAACCACGTAAGGCGACACAATTACATCATGATTAGCTTCGGGGCGCGTGAACCATTAAAGAAAAATTGAAGTTGCTTTATTGATGTCACCAGGACCAAAAAATTCAGCAGTTAAAAGAGACAATATTCCAATTATTAGATGTCAAACTTTTTTTTGAGTTCCTGTTTCACCTGCTCTGGTGAAACTTTAAATCGAGAAAAAATAAAGAAAGACCGAATTTCGATATGCCGCCGTTCCTTTGGTTATTGAAAAGTAAAGTCTACGCATTGGTCGAAGATAATTCCATTCCGATACACTAGAATAGAAAGGATGGGAAAGGACATTTAAAATACGAGTAGCGATTAGAAAGTTCAGTAGTTGTAGTAGCAAAACCGCTGTTCTCATGCGATTTGTCGATTAAAGCCGCTATATCATTTCGAAAAATATTGATTAATCGATGTTTTTTTTACAAAATAATCTGTGACAGCGATTTGAACTTAAGAAGGGTCGCATATAGACTTGCGTTAACAATAAAGTTTTTGCGTTATTCAGTGACTATTAACGAAGTATTTTAATTTGATCAATGGTAAGTCCATGAAGTGGATGAGTTAAAACAAAGATGATTTGTTTTGCAAAGTTTAGTTGAAAACATTGATGCAGATGTTTTGAAAATAACAGATTTTCCAAAAAAAGCAAAATCATTTCTTTTAAATGGGTTGTGATCGTCAAAAAAAACAACATTGGTATAAGCCAGATAAACTGGTTCAGAAGGATGGGAATCGGTAACAGGCACAGCTTGTTCATCGAATCAGATTCGATCGGAATGCCAACGATAATTTCATAAATCAGTAGCATCGAGAATCGAAACCATACGATTTTTACTTCTTTCAATAATAACACCGGAAGACGGTCGAAAATCATTCCCTTTGAAAAACGTGACCTCCCCTAAGCCAATGCATTAGAAAACGCTCTTTTTATCGTAAAGATTTCTTTTTACCATAGAATTTGCTGTTTCCACTTTATTTACCTACAAACTTTATTGTTGCTTTGTTCTTGCAATTGTTTACACAATCCGGTTAACGATAGAAATAGTTTCCAAATTGTCTGTTGCGATGATTTATTTTGATTAAATTAAAGCCATCTAAATTTAAAGAATTTACATTAACGTTTTCGCCTAGTCATCGAGCGAAAAGCAGAAACTTTTCGAGAATTTGGCAACAGAATCTACTGCGTTTTAATTTGATTTATTGGAATCAGTCATTTTGTTGTGGCCTTCAAAAGCAAACACTGCTTATAATTTACGGATTTTAAAAAAGGTTTATCATAAGGATTTAAAAGCTCAAAGGGAACTTGTTAAACACGGATATACAGACTTCTTTGCCCCATAATTGCAACAGCCTAATGGCCCCAAATAAAAAGAATTCATGAAATTGTTTATTATTCAAACCTGGGCCGTTAACGCCGAATAGGCTCGATGCTAAAGCCAATGTCATTTCTAAAGCGTCCGTAGGAATCGGGGCCGGCCAGGTTTCGTCGATGTTATCTTAATTTATCCACGCAAAGGTCACAGCATGCGGTTTGCTGTGCGTTAGCAAATGCTGTGCCAGTATAATTACTGTCATGCGTAAGACATTAATAAACGCATCATTGATGCCAATACAAACGGTTTTGTTCGATCTGTTCAGATTTTCTGTAATATAGTATCATATCACAGCATACAAATACCGCCTGCATTATCAATCACACACTACAACTAAACTTATCATGGGTACAACAATACATTAATTTTCGCAGTTTACGTTTGCTACGTTCTATAAAGATTTGTATCTGACGCCTCGGTATTTCATCAAGATATCGCATAGTATTTCATGGACACATAATGTCAACAACGAAATAAAAAGACGTTATTTTGTGCCATTAACCATTTCACGGGTCTCCGTCTCCTATGACGTCAAAGAATGTCATCTGGTTCATCTAAAGTAAAGCAACAATCTCTCTTTTCCACTACAGGTTGCCTGCAAGTTAATCACACAGACACACAATCGCCGTAACTTGAACACAATCCTTTTCACCATTTTGCTCCAATCCTCTTTTTTTACCCAATTCTTATTCATCTTCATACAACTCTGTCGCAGCCTTCTCATTAACTTTCTTTGCGTTGCATCTGAGCCACATCAAACAGATGATTTTCGTTTTTGCCCGAAATGTTCAAGTCTTCAGAATCACGTCCTAGAATCGTTGGCTTACATGTGGAGGAAGATGTTTTCTGCCAGTAACAGTCCGCACGACAGGGTTTCATTAACAATTGCAAAGCCATAATGACGTCTTCATACACTTCGAATTCCGTGTTAACCTCAATCCAAGTATTCAGTTTGCTTTGTCAAGTTAATTGCGCAAGGAACCTGTGTGTAACGTTTCCGAACCATTGTAACTGTCGGTGTTGTTAAATATCATAAAGAGTCGTTATAAAGTTAAAAGATTGTGCTCATATATATATATATTTTGCTTCTACCATCATCACTTATGACTAAAGATTCTGCAGCACGGACTTCTTCTTCTTCTTTTGCCTAAGTTTCTACGTTGAATCTTCAATTTGGTTTGCTAGCAGGTCTTGAAACCCCCATCTTCGTATCCAGTCAGATACGAATAAGCTGATAAAAGGATAACATTTTTCTTACAAATGCACTCAACACAGTGTACTGGGCCATTTATGTTTGCTTTTAGGGTTTCTGGTAACCTGACTGTCCTACACGCGAAGCCGTTGATCGAAACCATAAGACAGGCAAAATGGATCAATCTTTATGGACGCCAAGCCCAACCCATCAATGTAAAATTCACAATTACGCCAAATCTGCTGCGTTTTTCTCAATTTAGCTTCACTAAGTATAAATGTTCTGTAATGTTGTTAGCGGTGCAATTTATTGTGTACCAATACACCTGCATTAATAAAAAATATGGTTTGATATTCCAAAAACATCTACTGGGACGTCGTCGAAGTCGGGTTCCGTGAAGAAGATGGGTTGGTCGACCTAGGAAAGATGGCAGGAGTTGATGACATTATTTTGCTAACCTCATCGTGCGGGTTTTAATTGGTTTTTACCAACAGAGAAGCTCTGTCACATTTAATCGAAACACTTATCTGAATCTTAATCAAGTACTGTAGTTCGTCTTCTGGTTGACTGTTTAAGGTATCTATTTCGACAACTAAATAATTTGTGCAAATCTTGGCGGTGCAAATGGTAATGGCGTCGACAAGGACGATTTAAACTGTGGTGGAAAGCCCTTAAACCAAAAAATTGTATCGATTGAGGAGCTTAAAGAAGGCGTCTTGTACTCCAATCGATAGAACTTGCAACGCCACACGTGTTTGGTAGGTGTTAAGTCATTGCTATAATTACAGCCGACCTGGCTAACATCCATAGTGTCATTTTGAACAAGGGATATGCCGGTTAATTAAACCACTCAAGCATACGTAGTTCGCACATTGAACGTGCAATTGCAGCGACTTGTATACCAATCGATAGAACTTGCAACGCAACACGTGTTAGGTAGGTGTAGAAGTCATTGCGATAATTACAGCCGACCTGGCTAACAACCATAGTTCTATTTTGGACATGGGATATGCCGGTTAATTAAACCACTCAAGCATACGTAGTTCTCTTATTAAACGTGCAATTACTTCGACTTGAATACCAATCGAAAGAACTTGCAAAGTTACACGTATTGGGTAGGTGTTAAGTCAGTGCTTTAATTACAGCCGACCTGGCTAACATCCATCGTGCCATTTTGGACATGGGTTATGCCGTTTAATTAAACCAGTCAAGCATATGTAGTTCTCATATTGAACGTGCAAATGCAGCGACTTGTACTCCAATCGATAGAACTTGCAACGCCACACGTGTTTGGTAGGTGTTAAGTCATTGCTATAATTACAGCCGACCTGGCTAACATCCATAGTGCCATTTTGGACATGGGATATGCCGGTTAATTAAACCACTCAAGCATACGTAGTTCTCATATTGAACGTGCAATTGCAGCGACTTGTATTCCAATCGATAGAACTTGCAACGCCACACGTGTTGGGTAGGTGTTGAAGTCATTGCTATAATTACAGCCGACCTGGCTAACATCCATAGTGCCATTTTGGACATGGGATCTGCCGGTTATTTAAACCACTCAAGCATTTGTAGTTTTTATATTGAATGTGCAAATGCAGCGAATTAAATTCCAATCAATAGAACTTGCAACGACACACGTGTTTGGTAGGTGTTCAGTCATTGCTATAATTACAGCCGACCTGGCTAAGAACCATAGTTCCATTTTGGACATGGGATATGCCGGTTAATAAATCCACTCAAGCAAACGTAGTTCTCTTATTAAACGTGCAATTGCTTCGACTTGAATACCAATCGAAAGAACTTGCAACGCCACACGTGTTAGGAAGGTGTTAAGTGATTGCTATAATTATAGCCGACCTGGCTAACATCCATAGTGCCATTTTGGACATGGGATATGCCGGTTATTTAAACCACTCAAGCATATGTAGTTCTTATATTGAACGTGCAAATGCAGCGACTTGTTGTACAATCGATAGAACTTGCAACGCCACACGTGCTGGGTAGGTGTTAAGTCATTGCTATAATTACAGCCGACCTGGCTTCCATCCATAGTGCCATTTTGGACATTGGATATGCCGGTTAATTTAACAATTCAAGTATAAGTACTTCTCATATTGAACGTAAAAACTGCAGTTACAAGTATACCAATCAATAGAACTTGCGACGTTACACGTGTTGTGGTTGGTGTTGAAGTCATTGCTATAAATACAGCCGACCTTGCTTACATCCATAGTTCCATTTTGGACATGGAGAATTTCGGTTAATTAAACCACTTAAGCATACGCAGTTCTTATATTGAACGACCAATTGCAGCGACTTGTAGACAAATCGATAGAACTTGCGACGTTACACGTGTTGTGGTTGGTGTTGAAGTCATTGCTATAAATACAGCCGACCTTGCTTACATCCATAGTTCCATTTTGGACATGAAACATTTCGGTTAATTAAACCACTTAAGCATACGCAGTTCTTATATTGAACGAGCAATTGCAGCGACTTGTAGACAAATCAAAATAACTTGCAACGCTACACGATTTGGTAAGTGTTAAAGTCATTGGTATAAATATAGCCGACCTGGCTAACATCCATAGTATCATTTTGGACAAGGGATATGCCGGTTATTTAAACCAGTCAAGCATATGAAGTTCTTATATTGAACGTGCAAATACAGCGACTTGTACTCCAATCGATAGGACTTGCAACGCCACACGTGTTTGGTAGGTGTTTTTTAATTTTTATAATTACAGCCGACCTGGCATTGGAAATGCCGGTGAATTAAACCACTCAAGCATCCGTCGTTCTCTTATTGAACGTGCAATTGCTTCGATTTGTATTCCAAAAGATAGAACTTGCAAATTTACACGTGTTGGGTAGGTGTTAAGTCAGTACTATAATTACAGCCGACCTGGCTAACATCCATAGTGCCATTTTGGACATGGGATATGCCGGTTATTTTAACCACTCAAGCCTATGTAGTTCTCATATTGAAACGTGCAATTGCAGCGACGTGTTTACCAATCGATATCACTTGCAACACTACACGTGTTGGGTAGGTGTAAAGTCATTGCTATAATTACAGCCGACCTGGCTGACATCCATAGTGCCATTTTGGACATTGAAAATACCGGTTAATTTAACCACTCAAGCATATGAAGTTCTCATAATGAACGTGCAAATGCAGCGACTTGTTCTCCAATCGATTGAACTTGCAACGCCACACGTGTTGGGTAGGTGTTTTTTCATTTCTATAATTACAGCCTACCTGGCTAACATCCATAGTGCCATTTTTGACACAGGATATGCCGGTTATTTAAACCACTCAAGCATCCGTCGTTCTCTTATTGAACGTGCAATTGCTTCGACTTGTATTCCAAACGATAGAACTTGCAACGCCACACGAGTTGGGAAGGTGTTAAGTCATTGCTATAGTTACAGCCGACCTGGCAAACATCCATAGTGCCATTTTGGACATAGGATATGCCGGTTAATAGAACAACTCAAGCATACGTTGTTCTCTTATTATATGTGCAATTGCTTCGACTTGTATACTAATCGATAGAACTTGCAAAGTTACACGTGTTGGGTAGGTGTTAAGTCAGTACTATTATTACAGCCGACCTGGCTAACATCCATAGTGCCATTTTGGACATGGGATATGCCGGTTATTTAAACCAGTCAAGCATATGTAGTTCTCATATTGAACGTGCAAATACAGCGACTTGTATACTAATCGATAGAACTTGCAAAGTTACACGTGTTGGGTAGGTGTTAAGTCATTGCTATAATTACAGCCGACCTGGCAAACATCCATAGTGCCATTTTGGACATGGGATATGCCGGTTAATAGAACAACTCAAGCATACGTTGTTCTCTTATTATACGTGCAATTGCTTCGACTTGTATA
Organism: Proteocephalus fallax; assembly: GCA_028672205.1. Taxonomy (NCBI): domain Eukaryota; kingdom Metazoa; phylum Platyhelminthes; class Cestoda; order Proteocephalidea; family Proteocephalidae; genus Proteocephalus; species Proteocephalus fallax. The sequence continues at coordinate 8,605 of JAPUBX010001841.1, read as the reverse complement.
CCAATCGATAGAACTTGCAACGCCACACGTGTTGGGTAGGTGTTAAGTCATTGCTATAATTACAGCCGACCTGGCTAACATCCATAGTGCCATTTTGGACATGGGATATGCCGGTTAATAGAACAACTCAAGCATACGTTGTTCTCTTATTATACGTGCAATTGCTTCGACTTGTATACTAATTGATAGAACTTGCAAAGTTACACGTGTTGGGTAGGTGTTAAGTCAGTACTATAATTACAGCCGACCTGGCTAACATCCAAAGTGCCATTTTGGACATGGGATATGCCGGTTATTTAAACCAGTCTAGCATATGTAGTTCTCATATTGAACGTGCAAATACAGCGACTTGTATACTAATCGATAGAACTTGCAAAGTTACACGTGTCGGGTAGGTGTTAAGTCATTGCTATAATGACAGCCGACCTGGCAAACATCCATAATGCCATTTTGGACATGGGATATGCCGGTTAATAGAACAACTCAAGCATACGTTGTTCTCTTATTATATGTGCAATTGCTTCGACTTGTATACTAATCGATAGAACTTGCAAAGTTACACGTGTTGGGTAGGTGTTAAGTCAGTACTATTATTACAGCAGACCTGGCTAACATCCAAAGTGCCATTTTGGACATGGGATATGCCGGTTATTTAAACCAGTCTAGCATATGTAGTTCTCATATTGAACGGGCAAATACAGCGACTTGTATACTAATCGATAGAACTTGCAAAGTTACACGTGTCGGGTAGGTGTTAAGTCATTGCTATAATGACAGCCGACCTGGCAAACATCCATAATGCCATTTTGGACATGGGATATGCCGGTTAATAGAACAACTCAAGCATACGTTGTTCTCTTATTATATGTGCAATTGCTTCGACTTGTATACCAATCGATAGAACTTGCAACGCCACACGTGTTGGGTAGGTGTTAAGTCAGTACTATAATTACAGCCGACCTGGCTAACATCCATAGTGCCATTTTGGACATGGGATATGCCGGTTATTTAAACCACTCAAGCATATGTAGTTCTCATATTGAACGTGCAAATACAGCGACTTGTATACTAATCGATAGAACTTGCAAAGTTACACGTGTCGGGTAGGTGTTAAGTCATTGCTATAATGACAGCCGACCTGGCAAACATCCATAATGCCATTTTGTTACTTGGGATTTACCGGTTAATAGAACAACTCAAGCATACGTTGTTCTCATATTGAACGTGCAAATACAGCGACTTGTACTCTAATCGATAAAACTTGCAACGCAACACGTGTTTGGTAGATGTTAAGTCATGGCTATAATTACAGCCCACCTGGCTAACATCCATCGTGCCATTTTGGACATAGTATATGCAAATTAATTAAACCTCTCAAGCAAACGTCGTTCTCTTATTGAACGTGCAATTGCTTCGACCTGTATACCAATCGAAGAAACTTGCTAAGTTACACGTGTTGGGTAGGTGTTAAGTCAGTACTATAATTTCAGCCGACCTGGCAAACATCCATAGTGCCATTTTGGACATTGGAAATGCCGGTTAATTAAACAACTCAAGCATATGCAGTTCTCATATTGAACGTGCATATGCAGCAGCTTGTTCTCTAATCGATAGAACCTGCAACGCCACACGTATTGGGTTAATGTTAAGTCAGTACTATAATAACAGCAGACCTGGCTAACATCCATAGTGCCATTTTTGACATATGATATGCCGGTTATTTAAACCACTTAAGCATATGTAGTTTTTATATTTAACGTGCAAATACAGCGACTTGTACGCCAATCGATAGGACTTGCAACGCCACACGTGTTTGGTAGGTGTTTTTTAATTTTTATAATTACAGCCGACCTGGCATTGGAAATGCCGGTGAATTAAACCACTCAAGCATCCGTCGTTCTCTTATTGAACGTGCAATTGCTTCGATTTGTATTCCAAAAGATAGAACTTGCAAATTTACACGTGTTGGGTAAGTGTTAAGTCGGTACTATAATTACAGCCGACCTGGCTAACATCCATAGTGCCATTTTGGACATGGGATATGCCGGTTATTTAAACCACTCAAGCATATGTAGTTCTCATATTGAAACGTGCAATTGCAGCGACGTGTTTACCAATCGATATCACTTGCAACACTACACGTGTTGGGTAGGTGTAAAGTCATTGCTATAATTACAGCCGACCTGGCTGACATCCATAGTGCCATTTTGGACATTGAAAATACCGGTTAATTTAACCACTCAAGCATATGAAGTTCTCATAATGAACGTGCAAATGCAGCGACTTGTTCTCCAATCGATTGAACTTGCAACGCCACACGTGTTGGGTAGGTGTTTTTTCATTTCTATAATTACAGCCTACCTGGCTAACATCCATAGTGCCATTTTTGACACAGGATATGCCGGTTATTTAAACCACTCAAGCATCCGTCGTTCTCTTATTGAACGTGCAATTGCTTCGACTTGTATTCCAAACGATAGAACTTGCAACGCCACACGAGTTGGGAAGGTGTTAAGTCATTGCTATAGTTACAGCCGACCTGGCAAACATCCATAATGCCATTTTGGACATGGGATATGCCGGTTAATAGAACAACTCAAGCATACGTTGTTCTCTTATTATATGTGCAATTGCTTCGACTTGTATACTAATCGATAGAACTTGCAAAGTTACACGTGTTGGGTAGGTGTTAAGTCAGTACTATTATTACAGCCGACCTGGCTAACATCCAAAGTGCCATTTTGGACATGGGATATGCCGGTTATTTAAACCAGTCTAGCATATGTAGTTCTCATATTGAACGGGCAAATACAGCGACTTGTATACTAATCGATAGAACTTGCAAAGTTACACGTGTCGGGTAGGTGTTAAGTCATTGCTATAATGACAGCCGACCTGGCAAACATCCATAATGCCATTTTGGACATGGGATATGCCGGTTAATAGAACAACTCAAGCATACGTTGTTCTCTTATTATATGTGCAATTGCTTCGACTTGTATACCAATCGATAGAACTTGCAACGCCACACGTGTTGGGTAGGTGTTAAGTCAGTACTATTATTACAGCCGACCTGGCTAACATCCATAGTGCCATTTTGGACATGGGATATGCCGGTTATTTAAACCAGTCTAGCATATGTAGTTCTCATATTGAACGTGCAAATACAGCGACTTGTATACTAATCGATAGAACTTGCAAAGTTACACGTGTCGGGTAGGTGTTAAGTCATTGCTATAATGACAGCCGACCTGGCAAACATCCATAATGCCATTTTGTTACTTGGGATTTACCGGTTAATAGAACAACTCAAGCATACGTTGTTCTCATATTGAACGTGCAAATGCAGCGACTTGTACTCTAATCGATAAAACTTGCAACGCCACACGTGTTGGGTAGGTGTTAAGTCATGGCTATAATTACAGCCGACCTGGCTAACATCCATAGTGCCATTTTGGACATAGTATATGCAAATTAATTAAACCTCTCAAGCAAACGTCGTTCTCTTATTGAACGTGCAATTGCTTCGACCTGTATACCAATCGAAGGAACTTGCTAAGTTACACGTGTTGGGTAGGTGTTAAGTCAGTACTATAATTTCAGCCGACCTGGCAAACATCCATAGTGCCATTTTGGACATTGGAAATGCCGGTTAATTAAACAACTCAAGCATATGCAGTTCTCATATTGAACGTGCAAATGCAGCAGCTTGTTCTCCAATCGATAGAACCTGCAACGCCAAACGTATTGGGTTAATGTTAAGTCAGTACTATAATTACAGCCGACCTGGCTAACATCCATAGTGCAATTTTTGACATATGATATGCCGGTTATTTAAACCACTCAAGCATATGTAGTTTTTATATTTAACGTGCAAATGCAGCGATGTATTCTCCAATCGATAGAACTTGCAACGCCACACGTGCTGGGTAGGTTTTAAGTCATTTCTATAATTTCAGCCGACCTTGCAAACATCAATAGTGACATTTTGGAGATAGGATATGCCGGTTAATAGAACAACTCATGCATACGTTGTTCTCTTATTATACGTGCAATTGCTTCGACTTGTATACCAATCGATAGAACTTGCAAAGTTACACGTGTTGGGTAGGTGTTAAGTCAGTACTTTAATTACAGCCGACCTGGCTAACATCCATAGTGCCATTTTGGACATGGGATATGCCGGTTATTTAAACCAGTCTAGCATATGTAGTTCTCATATTGTAACGTTCAAATACAGCGACTTGTACTCCATTCGACAGAACTTGCAACGCCACACGTGTTTTGTAGGTGTTAAGTCATTGCTATAATTACAGCCGACCTGGCTAACATCCATAGTGCCATTTTGGACATAGGATATGCCGGTTAATTAAACTACTCAAGCATACGTAGTTCTCATATTGAACGTGCAATTGCTTTGACTTGTATTCCAATAGATAGAACTTGCAACGCCACACGTGTTGGGTAGGTGTTAAGTCATTGCTATAATTACAGCCGACCTGGCTAACATCCATAGTGCCATTTTGGACATGGGATATGCCGGTTAATAGAACAACTCAAGCATACGTTGTTCTCTAATTATATGTGCAATTGCTTCGACTTGTATACCAATCGATAGAACTTGCAAAGAAACACGTTTCGGGTATGTGTTAAGTCATTGCTATAATTACAGCCGACCTGGCAAACATCCATAATTCCATTTTCGAACTTGGAATATGCCGGTTAATAGAACAACTCAAGCATACGTTGTTCTCATATTGAACCTGCAAATGTAGCGACTTGTATTTTAATCGATAGAACTTGCAACGCCACACGTGTTGGGTAGGTGTTAAGTCATTGCTATAATTACCGCCCACCTGGCTAACATCCATAGTGCCATTTTTGACATGGGATATGCCGGTTCATAGAACAACTCAAGCATACGTTGTTCTCTTATTTAACGTGCAATTGTTTCGACTTGTATACCAATCGATAGAACTTTCAAAGTTACACGTGTTGGGTAGGTGTTAAGTCAGTACTATAATTACAGCCGACCTTGCTAACATCCATAGTGCCATTTTGGACATGGGATATGCCGGTTAATAGAACAACTCAAGCATACGTTGTTCTCTTATTATACGTGCAATTGCTTCGACTTGTATTCCAATCGATAGAACTTGCAACGCCACACGTGTTGGGTAGGTGTTTAGTAAGTACTATAATTACAGCCGACCTGGCTAACATCCATAGTGCCATTTTGGACATGGGATATGCCGGTTTATTAAACTACTCAAGCATACGTAGTTCTCATATTGAACGTCTAATTGCAGCGACTTGTATACCAATCGATAGAAATTGCAAAGCCACACGTGTTGGGTAGGTGTTCAATTCAGTGCTTCAAATACAGATTAAATGGCTAACATCCATAGTGTCATTTTTGGCATGAGAGATGTCGGTAAATTTGTCCACTCAAGCATGCGGTATACTCTTACTGAATATGCAATGCGTCGCTATCCGACGGCTGTGAAATCTAAGAATCCTTAAATCGCGATGAATCTTGAAAGCGGACTGTCGCGACAAGCTCTCTTATAACGGAATAAGACGTTGATGTTCATACGCGGATAATCTGCCGACCCTTAAACAACGTCTTCGGCAACTAAAGAAGTTGACTGCTTCAAGCTACAAAAGTTCTGCGTGATGCGTCGTGTGGAACAGAACAGGATCACTATCTGTGCTGACCTGGCTGCCTCCGAACGCCGCGCGTCGACGACTACGATCCGCCACTTCCACGAAGCTGGCTCATCCTCTGACAGAAGCAGCTAGCCGCCCCACGGAAGGAGAGCAAACGACCCCTAGATCCTGCAGCCTTCACTAGACAAGCGAGTTATTACTTGACACTTGTTGCCAGACAGGAATCGCCGCAACGGACATCGCGCGTTGTCAACCCAGGTCGGGCCCTAACTATTGTTTGAATAATAGACAACACCATTCAATCCCGACATTGATCTTTGGCCATTTTGTTATGCTGATGTTTGGGCCACGAACCCCAATAACGATAATTCCATCATATACACCGTTAATATAATAATAATAATATTCGCTTTATTAAAGTCGCGAGGACCAAACTTTCAGCATTAAAATTTAAAATAAACAAACATGTTACAGGACGTAACGATTATACGTAGAAAATGCAGAATAAGTTACGAAGAATAAAAAAAGTAACATCAAGGTAAAATAGCAAGATAGTTCAATTTAACCCACAAAGTATATAAAGTTTGCGAAACGGGAAATGGCGGCCATTGAAACCAACAAGCAAATACACTAAATTGGCTGTAATACGGTCGCATCGATATCAAAAAAAACATTGCCTTCGCCACACGATTCCAAAAAGTAGGCTTACATTAAGCCAAGAGAAAAGAAGTCGACATCCTTGGTTCCCTGGTCCCAACACTCCCGAGCCATAATGGCCTCCAGATGTGACGTGTGGTTGGGCAGGTCGCGAGTCCGCAACTTGCTTTCTTCTTTGTCCAGTTTTAGTAGCATTCCGCCACGATTTTTGAGAATAGCAGGGTCCTGACGTTTAAGCTGAAGCAAAAAGGTATTTAAATGTGCCGTCATGGTTTGATACGCAATTAACAGCTCAAGTTATGCATAGGGAATGTGGATGCGAGTGGCTCGTTTCGAAGCGTTTGACGATAAAAAGTTGCAAGGATACCTCGAAACTGTGTCCTTCCAAACTGTAAGGGCGTCATAAAATGTTTGATGGTTCTGTTTAAATGCCGCCATTTGAGAACCTTGGCCTCGAGACGAGATAGATTCTCCTCTGAAGTGTCAGCTGGGGTAGCGTCACGGAATTGTTGTCGATACTCGGTGAACACAGAACCTCAGCGAATAACGTCTCGACAGATAGAAAACGTTTTCGTCGCATAGCAGCATTGGGTCTTCCGAACATTATTAGATGCCGAAGGACATGTTTACATCCTCTAGTTATTCAGCAACTGCCGAAACCTTTGCGTTATCGTGCAAGCAATAATCCAAGGAGCAAATGTCTTGAAAAGATGGTTACACTAGATCCCAAAATTTATGCCTTCTTTCGGGAAGCATAACCTCCAACAAAGGCGCCTTCTTCTCATTATGAATGTCTAAGACGTACGCGTATGCTCGACGTTATTCGTAACAAAACCGTCGGGAAGCTTTACGACCTGTAGAGGAAAAGCACATTACGAATCGATAAAAAAATTAAGCATCAAAACCTCGCTCTTACCGCAAGCATCCCATGACGATATTCCCTCGACGAATTCCGCAAGTATTGGGGACCGATTAATTGCCTTCTTCATGTCATAATACCTTTTTCACTCTCCACTTCGTATTTCTCACATTTGAAAAATTATAGACGTTGTCATAGATGTAATGTTTTACAAGTAATTCAAATCAGATAAAAAGTAAGCGATATATTCGATACGTATAATGACGTAAAACGTCTCCTTGTTTATGTATGCTTGCATCTTATATTGTGTTTTGGATTATTTTAAAATGATAGGCGCTATAATGTCCCAGTGGGTATGAGATCTAGGAAAATAGGATAAGTTATAGTAAACTGTATTCCACCAGAAGATTTCCCCAAACGTCAGTCATCTCCATGAATAAGGCGACTTAAATGGGCGAGTGACCTTTACTTAGGAAGTAAGTGTTAGTGTAAGCGCACTTACGAAAAAGGAAATAATAAAGAAAAGCGATAGACGGAGAAGTTGGAACACAATAAAAGCTTTGGGCGAAAATTGGACGGGAAATTCAAACTATAATTTAATCTTCTTTGCTACTCTATTTTATTCTAAAGCACACTGTGCGGGTTATCTTGATCGTTTACTTTCCATTAAGATCAAATATGAAATCGTCCAGGAGATTCTTGTCGATCTTGAGTATGAAAACTCATGGGACGACATGGTCACGAGGAAAAGGAGTTTGGTTGTTTAAGCCTAATCATCTTTTAGTTTTTGGTGATTGGCCTATGTTATTAGGGTTACCAGCACTTTGGGATGCCGATCTCCCATGAATCCACGCCAAGGTGCACTAAGCAGCAGAATAACTTATTTTGGAGCCGGTTTGAAGAGAAATTGGACGAAAAAATTGCGGCTGTTGGTGGGGGCACATTGAAACCGGGGGCACTATTATCTATTCAACAACAATGCCGCGAAGAAAGACGAAAAATGTTGTCGAAAAAACCCAAAATCACCCAGGTAACAGGACATATACTTGTTTTTATCTGGTAAAATAAGCGCCTAGAGGTTTGCGTTTACTACTGTGAGCACGTTTGGAGTATTTTTTGGCTGCCGTCTCACTCAAGTGATTTGTGTTACTATGCGACCATTATAATTAACGGGGTTTAATACTCCTAACCCGAAAATCATATGAACTTTGCCTTCGGAGATCACACTTATGAAAGGTGTTTCCGTTAATGGGATTTGGGTGTTCTTGAAGTAACGCGAACAGTAAATGCGAGTCACATCCACAGAGATCCTTAAAAAAACTCACTCGTAACACAAAAATGCTGGCCTTGAATGGGATCTTCAACTGTTGCCCAGCTATCTCGTGCGAGAGGATGACCACCCATGCGCGACAATCAGAG
>JAPUBX010001840.1:0-14885 GCA_028672205.1 Proteocephalus fallax | reverse complement strand
CAGGTCGCAAAATGCAACTTTGAAGCTCAATTAGACACGCAAATGCGCGACAATTTAATTATAGGCATCAATGATCCTAATATCCAAAGGCAATTACGATTACTCAATAATGCTACATTCCAGCGTGTTCGTACTATATGCGTACAATTCTAAGATGTCTCGAACATTTTTTTAAAATTTGTATTATTTCATATCTCCTGTTTCACTTCAGATCTATTCCTTGGAGACAAAAGGCGCGGATATTAAAAAATCGCAAAAACAAGACTGATAATTCATTCGGTACTTGTTATTCGTGTGGCAAATTGCATTCACGGGAGCAATATAAATTCCGTGATGCGAGATCCTATAATTGTAGCACAATAGGCCACATCAAATCGGTCTGCAAATTAAAGGTTTGTGCGATTATTAATGATTCAAACCAAAATATATCCGACATGGCTCTTATGATTTCCTGAAGTCAAAGCGGTGGCCATATTTCCAAAGAAACTCATGAATTCACATGGAAAAATGATGTTCTTCATTTTTGATACTGAGAGTGTTGAATCACTCATTCCTATCCATGCATTAAAGAAGTTTTGCCCACGTCCATGTAAACAGAAGACCGACCTGTCGATTATTGGTATAACTGGTCATTCATTGAAAATCATAGGCTTCTGTATGATCCCTATTATCTGAGATGGTATCAGATTTCCATGCAAATTCTTTGTATCGGAAACGGGTCCCGCCATTATCGGTTTGAACGTCATGAAGCAGCTCAAGTTTCAACTGAGTTTCTATTCATTACCGGCAGTTGAGTCCGAGTTAAAAGATCTGGTCCAAAAGTGCACCAGAGTTACTGGTGGAATGAAAATTCCCAAAGTCAAATTGATGGAGCGTAATATACTGACTCCAGTGAGCTGTTCACAATGGGTCACTTCCATTGTGATACAACTTAAATCCGACGGTTGTACACCCGGGGTATGTTGTGATTACAGGATGACACTCTATCGCCGATTGTTACAGAAGACATGCACTACTCGGGAACCAGAAGACATCCATTATAAATTCAAGGGATCGAATTTCTCCTCCAACATTGATCTAAAAGATGCCTACTTAAAGATTCCACCGGATGACGAATCCAGTTTGCTGACTGTTATTAATGCACCATTTGAGTGATTCATCTACAACTTCTTACGTTTTGGGCTAAATGTTGCCCCAGCTATTTTCCAGGATTTCATTCATGGCATATTGGGTGGCCTTAATGGTATTGAAGTTAACCAATATGACATTTTTGACCAAGGTGTTACCATGCATGATCATGACGGGAGACTCCGCTAGCTATTCAGAAGTTTTGTCGAGTATAATGGGGCGGTTAATCCGTCAAAATGCGAATTTGTCGTCCAAAGGTGTGATTGCCTTGGTTTTACTGTCGATAATTCTGGTTTATACCCAGACAAGATAAGACTGAATTCTTTGGTTTAACTGCAGTCCCCGTCGAATTGCAGTCTATTACGCTGTATTATGGGAGCCATTCAATACTATTCGCGGTTTATACCGAATTTTGCTGGTATCGCTGATTGTTTATTCGAGCTTCAGAATGCGCCAAACCTCCAATAAAATTCCATGCATGAGCAGACATTACGAAGGTTGCTCGCTTTTTTGAATTCAGAAGCTCTCCTACAACCATTCGCACCAAGAATGCATTCAAAACTGATTACTGATGCGTCGCCCTCCGGCATAGCTGCTGTGTTGGAGCAAGAGGGCCGACCTGTTGTCTGCATATCACGGCGGTCGGTAACATCTGAGCGTGGATACGCCCAAACTCATCGCGAAGCCATGGCGGTTTTCTGGACTGTGATGCGGTTGCATTAATACTTATTCGGCAGACGATTCACGATTGTGTCTGACCATAAACCTTTGAAACATATGTATAATCCAAGTCATTCATTGTCAAAGGCTTCTGCAGCTATGGTGCAACGGTAGCGTCTCGCTTTGTGCGCCTATAATTATTACGTGGTTCATTGGCCTGCAAAGCATATCGAGCATGTTAATTACTTATCCAGAACTACTACTACAGAGGAGATTACGGAAGGCTCGTCTCTCTTGCTACAAGCACTGTCTGTGAATCGCGATGATCTCATCTCGGAGACGCGAATGGCATTACAGAGGATTCTAACGGCACTCAGAAAGGGCTGAAATAATACAGATAAAAATAAGTTTACACATTTCTACTCTCGGAGGGACGATTTGGTTTCACTTTTGAAGGTCTTTTATGTTATCAAGACCGTTGTGTTGTACAACCAGTGCTGCGAAAATCTGTTCTTGACGATCTGCACTCCGGTCATCTTGGTGTTGATAAAATGAAGTCATTGGCAAGAAATTCATGTTGGTTGCCGGAACTTGAAGCCGATATCCGGCGAACGACTGCCCGGTGTGATGGCTGCTTGCACATGTTGCATTCAAGGCCTTCTAAATGGTCTGCATGTGTAGGATCCTGTGAGCCATGGCAACGAATACATGCTGATTATTGTGGACCATCTATCGGCAAATACTATGCTCTTGTCGGTATCGATTCATTTTGACGTTGGCCTGAAGTATTTCTGACGACCAGTGCCAATGCTGACTTCACCAAAGCGGTGTTTCGGAAGTTATTCAGCCGTAAAGGCATTCTGCTCGTTTTGGTTTCGGGTAATGGTACACATTTCACTGCCGACCATTTGGTCAATTGGCTCAAAGGTCTCGGATGCCGGCATTTTCCAAGACATCCTCAGTCGAATGGCTCAGCAGAGAACTTTGTCAAGACCGAAAAAGGCGGCTTTATCATCCATCAAACAAAGTACATTTACAGAGTTGGATCGGTCTATCGACAATTTATTGATCAAGCGATAACTGAAAAAAACGCCAGTTGTTTTATTCAAGGGGCGCAAACTCAACACATCGTTCCAATGCCTTGGATCGGGCGAGGTCACCTTTTTCAAAGGGAATGATTTTCGACCGGCTCGCGGTCTTATTCATGGAAGAAGTGGCAATCGTATGCTTACTATGCTCGATGCCACTGATTTATCGAGTCATCGTCGGCATGTCGATCAAATCCGATTCGATGAAGCAGGTATGCCCGTTACTGATTCCCATCCTTCGGAACCAGCTGATCCGGCTTATACGACTCATTCCGTACCAGACCAAAGCTCGCAAGCTCTACCTCGGCTCTTGGAGCGTTTGGATTTGAAGTCGCCAGTCGAAGCTGCTGCACCCAGGTGGATGTGATGGTTGCTAACTTTAACTGTTTATTGTGTTTTACTATGACCTTTTAGAAATATTCTTTACAACGTGGCTGCACGTGTTCTCATTCTGTAAAGGTCTCGGTTGGCTATTTGGGTTCTACCGATATTACAGACTATTCGTCCATTCGATATTCAGGGTTTATTCAACCCTCCATACAATACTACCACAAAGGTTTCAACAGAAACGTCCAGAATTTATGTTTTTAACACAAGCAATTGAATCTTTATTTATATATAAAGAAAGGTCATCGTAAAATACAACAATGTCCGGATAACTTCGGTTGTTTAGAAAGACCGCTTAATGGTTTTAATCGTCGAATTTGCATTGAATGCGCAGGGTACCGGCATAGACCGAAAATACCGAAATTAAATCGGCCATCGATTACTCACAATCAATTGCGCTGCCATGTGGCTAACCTTTAGCGATTGCAGGACTGGAATCGAGCCAATGTAACTCGACAATGAAACCGACACGGTCACAATAAATAATTCAATGCACGGCAGAATTAGTCAAGACACGCCTTTCACTCTAGGTAAGACGTAATTCAACATGCTTCGGTAAAGAATCCCGATAGAATTCAAGCGGGTAAAGAAAACTAAAACAACTAAAAATATTATACCAGCGTATATATAATGCCGTTGCCGATATAAAATTCTTCATCTAATGCGAATCATTGCTCTTGATATTGACTATAAGATAATGGAATAAAACGCATCACAAATTCACCAAGTAATGTTGCCATTGTTTACAGTATAATAATGGTTTGCCGGGTTGTTTGGGCCGAATGGCAATATTCCTAGAATTTACCTTCGGCATTATTTTTTCCAACTTCCACAATTCCTCATTAGTTACCATAATTGGACTGATATAGCATACCACCAATGTTAAACTTAACGCAGACCCAAAGCCTGACTTTTGGCAATAACGAACAACTCTAACTTTAGAACCTTACATTAACAATACAGCTTTATCGAAATCAAAACCAATAGACAGTAATCACTACGCTAAACCGAAACCCTAAGCCCAAATCAAAACGTTAACCCATACCCTATACACAACCCTAACACTATACAAAAGCCACAAATCAACTCTTGCTCTAATAGTAATCCCTAAATACAAACCAAATAAATTAAACCATTACCCTGTATCCAAAAGCGAACAATAAACAACTTCTGTAACGCCAAACCCTAAAACACAACCGAAACCCCCTTACCCGTTTGTAAAACTAAACATGGCATATGTAATGGTATTATTTAAGTATAACCGTTTAATATATGTAGACATTATGGGCAGATCTCGAAGGATATGCTGACGAAGTTTGCCGCGAGTTAGCACTTGTCCACAGGCCCTTAGGCTACCTCTATACAACATTGCAAATGAAAAAGGTAGAATTAAAGTATACAATTAGAGGAATATAAGGATTCATTATATAGAGCAAAGATTAAGTAAGATTTAGATATAAAAATAGTACTGCTTAATCAATTTTATGTGTTTAAAATTGAAAGATATGTGTAATTAAGGATTATAAAAAGATATGTATGAAATAAGTGACTGACAATTATTTAGCAAATGGGTTTGTAGGTCAAAGAAGAATAGTGGCTAATATGTATACCTCAACGTGATATGTGGACCAATGAAACCACAAATATTAGATTAAGGTGAATAATAAATATATTATCAATAAGAAATAGATAAAGTGCACAACACCAGTTTAATAATAACACATTTGAGTAATGCTTATATTAAAGATATGCTTACTTTGGTGGATTCAATTCATATAATGGGACAACGTGTAAAATGATTCAAGCAATATGTCATAAAGTAACAGCTAAAACTCCGTGAACAGAATAACGGTTTTCGAATCAACGTTGATAAATTCCGAGCTTCTAAATCATACCGTTATGAGACATACGGAAACCTATTTTTTGACACGGTTTTAATCGAGGAAAGAGTAGCGATTAGCAAGATTTGTTGAAACTGTCTTTCTACTACTGCATAGCCATACGCAGTCTTCCATTGTGCATCTCTGTTGTATTGAACAAGCAAATACACAGGTTCGTTATCAGTTTGAGTATGTGTGATGGTTTGGTTCGCTGGCAAGGGAAGAAAACGTGGTTATTGCCAGGAGTTCGATACGCTGTAATTCGGCAGGAGTTACAATTCTAGACATCAATTACATCTGGAAAACGTCAATAAACAGGTTTCAGACCGATAAAACGAATTTGGTGTTTTCGGCGGTTGTTAACGTGTTATCATAAGGTACTGCAGCTTATGCAATCGGCAGATCTTGTTGTGATGCGAAGTAAAACGATAACTTAAAACCACTTAGTCCTTTTACGACGGACTCGTATTAAAATGTAAAAGAATGCAAACACAAACCATTAAAATATTCAAGATTATTCTCTTTGTTTAATAATACAAACGCACAACGTTAAGTCGGAAATCGCGCGATTGCAGGCGAAAATCGGTTCGTGTGTGTTAAACCTAAAGAGGGTATTTAAGGTCACTGCAATCTTATTAAAATATAATAAATAAATGCTTTAGCAGAATCGCAATAAATAAGTGATGCCGATTAATAACAGTAGCCTGTTTGTGATACTTTATTTACCAAATATCAATAAGTTAATTCAAGTACAAAGACGATAGTACGAGAAAAATCAAAACACATCAGTGGAAATTTATGTCATTGTATAATTCATGATCAAATATGTTGCATTATCATTGGATGTTACGCTGTAGTGATCTAAAATAACGAGTTTATGTTTGTCCATTATACTTGCAGCCCATTGGATAATGCACACCTGGCCGGCCCCCATTCACTACGACTCTCCCCACGTGTGTTCAGACAGGACTCGCCGCAACGGGTGCTAGGCATTGCGCCTTGTCGGCGTTTCCAATCCATGTCGTACCCTAACTATGGTTCGAATAATAAAAACAATATTATTCATTCTCGACCTTCTTCTTTGGCCATCGGTCGATTCTGATTATTGGGTTACGAAGTCTTTGAGCATCTAGCAGTCGCCGCAAGTAAAAGACACTCACAAGCGACAACGTTCAAGAGTTGCTTGACTTGTTCACGAACAAGCATAGCTCTAAGCGTCAACGTAGGTAGTGAGTGCGGCTTTCACACTGCCTGGCAAGTACACGCCTAGCCGCATTCTCTTTGTAATGAACGCAGTCTCCGCTTCATCGTAGACTCAGGCGCTGACGTGAGCGTCATTCCCTCCTCAATGTCTGACCATTTACACCAACAGTTCTCAACCTTTTTTCACATGCATTACACTGTAGATATGTGAAAAGTATCGCTACACACTGTAAGTAAAACGAAGTAACATTAACACTTACGGCCAGCGTGCGCTTCGGCTTGACCTTGGACAGGGGCGCATCTTCCCTTTCACATTCATCGTGGTTAATGTCCCTCATGCGATCTTAGGTGCGAACTTCCTTTTCACGTTTGACCTATCTGTCAGCGTTTGACGAACGTCAATCGTTTACGAATCAACGGCAGCAGTAGTCACTGGATACACTGCAACGACCTCGATCAGCCACCTTATCCACATTCCTGTCACCTCTCCCTACAAGGCCCTTCTCGATCAATTTCCCGATCTCCAAAACTTGAATCGAACACACACAGAAGCCACCACACTGCATAGTCAACGATATAAAGACCACCGGACCTGCCACATTTCAGCGTTATCACCGTCTCGACCCAGTAAAGAGACAAATAACACAAAAGGAATTCGAACGCCCGTCCGACAGCAAGTGGTCATCCCCGCTCCACATGGTTAAGAAGACCACACCCGGCGATTGGCGTCCTTGTGGCGACTATCGAGCCCTGAACGCAGTTACAATTTGAGACCGCTATCCTCTGCCAAACATTCACGACGTTGTCTCGTTCCTACGTAGAAAGAAGATATTCTAAACAATCGATCTGGTCCGGGCGTATCACCACATACCGATCGCCCATGAGGACATCGCGAAAACGGCAATAACAACTCCCATTGGATCATTCAAATTCTTACGGATGCCGTTTGGGCTCAGAAACGCTTTTCGAACCTTTCAACTCTTCATCGACTCAATTATTCGCGGTTTCGAAATCTGCTGTGCTTAGATCGATAACAGTCTTATAGTCAGCAAAGACGAAGAAGAGCATCTGTTTCATTTGGAAGTGATCCTTCGGCGCTGGATGAACACAAGCTCGTTGCGAACCCAAAAAAATGCCATTTTGGCCGAACCGAAATAAATTTGTGGGTCACTTAGCAAATAATCTGGGGGTTCCACAACTGGACGCGATGGAAACAGTCGTTGTTGACTACCCGAAGCCATACATGTGGAAGTTGATTTGTTTCCGACGTTTCATCGCCGATTTGGCCAAGAGGTCCTTGAGGTGAACCTTTCAGACCTCCAGGTGAAAACGTCAGGTAAGACAATCACCAGAACAGACTGAAACAATCTAGAAGTGTAATGGTGATCTCGCTGTCGCGACCTTATTGGTTCATCCACGCCCTGATTCCCAACTATCTATTATTGAAGATGCTTCTAGCACTGCAGTCATTGCTGTACTCAACCAACGGGACGAGCATCGGCGACAACCACTAGCGTTGTTTAAAAGTTTCTATCACAAACAAAATGTCGATACAACACCTTCGGTCGTGAATTATTGGCAGCTTTCCTATGCGTAACGCATTATCGCCATTTTGCGAAAAGTTGGCCGCATTCTCTTTTTTAACGGACTACAAGCCGTTGATTTATGCCAAGAACTCTCCCACGGTCTCAGCGTTCGTTGCTTTGCAAAAACACAAAAGCGTCCTCTCGCCCGATAGTTTCGCAATGCATGCCCTCGTCTAGGGGTTTCCGCTACTTGCTGACTCGTGTAGATCGCTTTAACCGTTTGTGCGAAGTTATACCGCAAGCGGACATCGGCGCATAAACAATCATTCTCGCCTTCCTGCATAACTGGGTTGCGCGTTTCAGATCTTGGCGTCGTTTGACAACCGACTGAGGGGAACACAATTCGAATCAATGCTTTTCCAAAAGATGTGCCAATTTCTTAGAATCGAACAAATCCCTATAACTTCTTACAATTCCGTGGCAAATGGGATGGTTGAGCGCCTCCATCGAACACCGAAGTCCTCCCTCATGGCTCAGGATGACCGAGAACATTGGGCAGACAATTTTCCTTTCGTCTTGCTTGGAATATGTGCGACTTTACAACCCGACGTCGACTCCTGACCGGCGGAATTGGTCTACGAAGAAACTCTTCGCTTACCGGGTGCGTTTGGATATCCAAGAGCAGCTAAGCTTGTCTCCGATATTCTTCAGAGGCTAAAGAAACCGGCTTAAAGAAACCAGACCCCAGAAGTCAGGCTCCCAGGTCGACCAACAACTGCAAAAAAGTGTACCTACGTTTTTCCGATGTGATCGAGTCTGTCGTCCTCTTGAACCAGCATATGATGGTCCTTTTTCCGTACTTTTCGTTCGGATTAAACGTTTTCAAAAACCAATGAATGGACGCAATCAAACGGTTCCGATGCTTACAGTTAAATAAGTCGGCGCATTTTATAGCGTTTATTGACTGCTGCGAAAATTATCGACCGGTTTCAATTGCGTCCAGAAAAACCGATCGCTTCAAATTATGTAGGTAGAAAAATGGGTTCGATTCCGTTGAATAAGAAATTCAGATAATTAATAAGTTGAAATTCTGCTTTAAAAATATTTAGCCGGTTACTTGAGAATATATTCTTAGTCATCCTGATCCCAATCTTTTTAGTGTCTGATAGTCGAATCTACTGACAGTTGTCTCTGGGTGTCTATTAACTGACGTGCTCTGAAAACCCATCGGCTTATTAAACAGTAACAATTAGAATAAACTTTACGTCAAAAATCTTTGCGTAACATATTGGTCGGATTTGAGGCAGCAATACGTGGAACTTTTGGCACAAGAGATGCTAAATATTCCGAACTATTCAATTTATAAAAAAAACTGGTAGAATTGAGTTTAATTTTCAGTTGAAACTCTGAGACTGTTTATGACGTCGTCTGCACGGTTGAACTAGGCATTTTTTAAAATTCAAATTCGAAATATAGGCATGTTTCACGAGATATATAACATGTTTGAATACTTAACATTCCCATACAACAAAGATTACAGGAAATAATTGTTTAACACATTTTAAAGATAAATATGTCCGAATGAACGTTTTTTTATAATAAAAAATAATAAAAACCCACTTTGGCCTCATCGCGTTCAATACCCTGGTCAGCCAGGAGATTGCACAGCTATGCTAGCAACAGTAACCCAAGTGTCACTCAGTCTCCATTTGATTTTAAACGGGAATCTACAAGAATTAATCGAAACCTATTTCATTTAATCTGTTTTATTTAAAATGGAACCCTTTATGAAATATGATACCAATATTTTGTAATGGTGAATAAAATTGATGCTTGAAAACACAGCAAACCTTCCTACTTACGGAACTATCCCTCACGACCCATTTCGTATAATCTCCAGTTCTTAAACAATTAAGGCGAAACAAAACTGCTCTGTCGAAAAAGCCGCGTTCCAAGTAATATAACCAATTTTGATCAGGATCACAGCTGAGGTAAATGATCTAAATCCGATTTTGGTAAATTTTAATCGCTGCTCGTATTTTAAGTGACCCCTCCCATTCCCTCTATCCCAGTTTATCTGAATGTAAATCTCTTCGACCAATGCGTAGACTATACCGTTCAATACCAACAAGAACGGCGGCATATCGCAATTTGGTCATTCCTTATTTGTCCTGATTTTAAGTTTCACCAGAGCAGGTGGAACAGGAACGAAAAGACAATTTTCACATCTAATCCTCGTTATACTGCGTATTTTTACTGCTTTAATTTTTGGTCCTCGTGACCTTAATAAAGCCACCACCACCAGAATTATTATTATTATTTGAACGTCATCGTGTGATTGTGGCACTACGACGACATGAAATGGGCGCGTGTTTGTGTGTGAATGGAGAAGGGCGTGGTTAATTCGTTATCGCAACAGTCACCCAAGTGTCACTCGGTCTCCATATGATTTCAAACGGGAATCCACAAGAATAAATTGAAACCTATTTCATTTAATCTGTTTTATTAAAAAAGGAAACCGTTACGGCGTTGAATGCACTAAATACAAATATTTTATGTATCGAGCGTCGCAATGGTGTATAAAATCGATGCACGACTTATTTTGTATAATCTCAAGTTCTTAAACAATTAAGGCGAAAGAACGGAACGGAAGGTGAAGCTGGAAGAAGTAATTGTTATGGTGTCTTGATTTATGCCTAAATGTTTGGTCCTCGTGACCCCTATAAAGCCACTAAATTATTAATATTATCATTGTCTTTCAATAAACAGTTTTGCTAGAATCGGTACCCTAGGGCACTAAATGTAGGCGTATAGCTTTTATCTGCTTCGAGGTAGATGTCTTGATAGAGAAACATACAGAAAAAATAGAAACAATACAGGAATTCAACAAAATTAAACTCTGGAGGCCAATGGGAGCAAAAGGATCCACTGAAGCACCCTACTACTAAGAAAATTGCACTGTTCTATTAGGTGTATTGGTCCTGCCTCATATGAAAAGAGATGCCCTTTGGCAGGTAATCTCTGCAATTTTCTAGAAATTCTTTCTTGAAATACAAAGACACGTTTTAGGGAAATTTTCGAAATTATAAAATTGTAGACAATGAAGCAACTAAGCTGGTGGATTTTTCTGTTTCTCGGAATCCAATGTCACACTTTTGGGGAAAGTAAACCATTGTTGCATTTATACATAGTCTTAAGGGATTAAATGTCTGGTTTAGAAACCAGTGTCAGTGCGGAAACGCAATAGGAATTAATAAATGAGAATTAATCCAGTTAAAACTAAAATCGGTTCTCAAACGACCATAAAATATAGGGCTGTCTTGAATATCGACGAAGACGAATTCCATGACATTAGTTGGACCGGAATAATTGACTACGTTGGTCTAAAAGGGAAATTATTTTGTATACTGTCTACTCATATGAGTTCAGTAAAAAGCAATTGTTAGAAATTACATCTAAAAATTCACCGGCTTGTCTCCCCGTACAATCTATTAATTGGGGCCTATTTTTTTCGAGAACGTGGGATGGTGCCAGATAATAGTAGCGCAGACTACTGGTTGACGAGTTGGCAATATAGCAGAGTGCTTGGCACTGCAAACATTCGGAGCTGTCCTCAACACACCGTTTCGTGCAATCTCGATTTTTTGGCAGGTTGGCAAACGGAGCTTTTCTTTCTCATCTACGCCGTAATTGCATGCAAAATCGTTTTCCTCGATGCTTCGAATTTATTGGATCTGCAAAGAGAATATGATTTCAACGTACGGAAGAGGATTATTAGTAATTTTCTACAATCGCTATATCATATGCATGAGGAATAAGGCAAATGTCTCTGTCACCGTTTATTAGTCAGCCTTATTTGAGTTAAACAATTCTCACATTATACGTGGATTATGCCTTCATTCGTGACCAGCATAATTAATCAGACACCACAAAAAATTTGTATACTGATAATGTGTCCATTATTGAACTGCCGTTTAATTACGCATTTTTATATAACCTTGATAAGAATCTGCTTAGTAGAAATGCAATTACGATAATTTATCAATAGTTTCTCCTTTTATTATACAGATCGGCTATATAAATCGGTAAATCGGAATTTTATCGCGTGCAGGGCAATGGGGGCAGTATTTTACAAGACTGCGATTTTGTTAGCCAATTGCAGGTCGCCGATGAAAACGTTCAGTGTCACACGTCATATTCAGCAATGTTTCAGGCAACAATCGAGGCCTTTTTGTTTGGGTGGGTGACAACCGAAATCAGTTTTCCCGTTGTAACTACCGCTTGTTATTTTAATCATTCTAAATTGTTATATTTTTATCGACCGATTGCGGTCCACCGCCAATTTAAATCTCAGCATAAAGCTTAGCGTCTGCTCGACGCTTTGCCATTTCACGCTGACTAATAAAGTGCTATTGCCTCACAAGCCTTGAAATCCAAATATTACGATTTAAAAACCTCTTGTGATTCGGCGTGCATAACGCCTTTAAAGCAGCCAAGCCTGCAGCAAACCATGATTTAAAAGTCACCAACAGTAAAATATCTTTCAGAACTGTTAACAGCATTCTTGTTACAATAATTGTGTTAATTATTACGAACTCCAACATCATTCTACAAATGGCATCCATATTTGTGGAATTATTTTTTTAGGTTGATTTTTTTATGTAACCACTGCATAAGTTTGCTATTATTTAGCTTATGAATCATTTTGATTTGTACATTGATGTAAACGGTCGAATTTAATCGGAATTTTTTATTGTTATATGCTCATCAAATCAAACCTATCATTTTAACCATTTTTCGTTCTATTGTTTATCAATGGGGCTAAAGAGCCTACGGCGACCAGAATCTGAAATCCGTGAATGCCAATCGTAAATACGCCCTAAGTGAAACCTATAATAACTAATAATAATTGTTAGCGTTTTATTGAAAGCACGAACACTACATGTTTCAGCACAACCGGTTAAGTAGCGTTTAATGATTATTTGTTAGTTTGAGAGGATAAGGAAGGCAACTAGAAAACGAGACTATTTGGAAAAGCTCTTGATAGCAAAAACTTCGGAAGGTATTTCACCAGGGAAAATAACTGGAGATGAATCTATACAATAAACGGTATTCAACAGTCGAGGACGAAAATTTTTAGATGCGATAAGTTCACTTCAATTTTTATGGACAGGCGACCTAAGAAGAAGGCATTTCAATTATAAATTACCTATAAGCCGATAAATCTCGCCTTGACTTATTTAAGAACAGCGGATAATAGCCTGTTAAGTCCAGTCGCCGTAAAGCGCTTGAGGTACCACGGAATGGTCAGCTGATTTGAAGAAAAAGGCATTATTTAGTATTATTTGGTAGTTCGCCGACTTCTTAGGGTTAAAGACAACGTTAATGTCTTCCTTTATCCTTGCCATGCATTTTCGGTTGTCCAACAGCGATGCAGGTGCAGACTGGGTAAAAGGTGCGACATGCATGAGAGAATCAGACAAATTGTTGTCAAGAAGATTCCGTTAGCGCGTAGAACACAAAAAGTAAAAACGAGTCTACGATAACCAGAAGTAAAATCTTCAAACAGTAAAAAAAAAAATCACGCATAATTGAAAATTTACTTTATTCGCATTTTGTAAGCAGCATAATTGTCTCCGGATATTAGAAAGTCTTACCCAAATGATATAAAAAAACACGATGCGTTAAACGAACTTATTAAATAAACTTAAATGAGAGCAGCCAAATTACGCGAGACTGCACAAAGCCCTGATATTAATGTTCATTGTTTTCAAATTGATCTTGCATGCCTCATATGTTTTTTTTATGCCAACGTCCAAGACACTGTGAACAATTTTAAAAAAAACATGTTCGATGAGCGAAATATTTCACTCCTACCACACCGATGGCATATTTCGTGTTATCAGAAGCGCTTCGCACCAATACCTTAGTCCCAATCGTCGATTTCGGACATTTGAGGCCACCAAGCAAGAAAGTTCGCCAGGCATTGGCGGTGTTGACAGAAGCCTCCAAACTGACACATTGCCGTTCACCTGTGGTGGTCTGCAAATGCCAGGGAAATGCCGGATTAAATAAACAAATTTTAGAATGTATGTATTGAAACGTGAATACAAGAAGAAAGGACACCTTTTCCATTTTGAGTTTGGTTACTCTCTTTATAACTGCACACATGACGTATTTGCTTTCTCAACACTCACTTTATATCACACAAGCCATTGCGATCCCGTTACAATTTTGCGGACAGGTATAATCGTGTTGTAACTTCTTTATCTTTCGCTTTTATTAATATTTTTTCTTCGAATGCGACTTTTACACAACGATGTTTTCTTTTAAAAATCTTTCTTTATAAGCTTCGGCTTCTTAACAACATGTGCATAGACCATTTGTTGTCTGGGTATTTTTAATTTCTAGACATCCATGGAATCTGCAGAACGCAATAATGAAGAATTTTTTTTAATGCTGATTTTTCTTAGCGGAATTGCAGACGGGTTTACGACAACCGAAGAACAAGCTTTTAGTAAACTGTTTAGACCCGTAGCCTATAC
This sequence comes from Proteocephalus fallax, assembly GCA_028672205.1. Lineage (NCBI taxonomy): Eukaryota > Metazoa > Platyhelminthes > Cestoda > Proteocephalidea > Proteocephalidae > Proteocephalus > Proteocephalus fallax. The sequence continues at coordinate 468 of JAPUBX010001840.1, read as the reverse complement.
GTGCGTATTTTGAATCACCTCAAATTTAAAAAGGCAACCTAACCCAACGCATTTGAACTGCGTGTCCTAAGAATAAATCCATCGTTTATCACGCAGTCTAATTTTTTTGCTTGTTCAATAGAAATTAAGAATCATTTATTTGATATATTTTACTGAAGGTTAATGTGATTGTAGTATTGCATATAAACAAAGGCTTATTTTCTGAACGCCATTGGAAAAGATGCTTATGCTCTGGTGAAGAACTTGGTTTATCCGGATATTCCAATTAAAATGCCACTTACCAAAATCCATTAAGCTTTTATTCAGCATGTTCAGCCTATAGCTGTTAAGGTTGCTGAACAAAGTTAATTTCATACTCTCATGCGAAGATCCGACCAAAATATCAAGGATTTTATACTTTTACTTCAGACTCAGGTCGCAAAATCTAACTTTGAAGCTCAATTAGACACGCAATTGGGCGATCGTTTA
>JAPUBX010001839.1:0-13537 GCA_028672205.1 Proteocephalus fallax | reverse complement strand
TTCCCTGTATTATTATTTGCTTAGTCCCTGACCGTTAATAAGAAGACGCTGATTGGACGACTTTCAACCAGTGATTCGACGCATTTATACGCTCTAAGCCGATTTGCTCATTTCAACCAAACTGGCTTTGCTCGATTAGCGCGTTATTTGCAAGTTCTGACACATGGGGACTGGAAGGAACGACTATAACTTGGGTTCCATACTTGTCATTGACAATCCGACCGTAACTCAGTTTTCCAAACAAAATCTCCCCTTAAAGGACAAATTGTTAAGGTTATCCCAATTAATATTGTTATTTCCAGGAACCGTTCCTTATCTTTTCGAAATCTCAGCGATCGTCATACCCACGCCAGACAGCATAAGAGAACGTACGCAAATCCAGCATCCGAATAGTTCGAGTTTCTTCATCGACAACCCAATGCACTCCATATCGGGTATCGAGTCGGCTAACTGTAACGTTGTATTCGGTTGAAGGTATTAAGAAGTTGTTTTGCGTTACACGTTTTGGATTTTCATAAGTTAGCTTTTGACGAAGTGGGTTAGCGGAGACGAGCATTTGATCGATATACCGATTGCTGGTTAATACGGGTTCCCAAGTGATGACAATACTTGCATAACTGCTGGACAGCGTGAGATCTGTAAAGGACGATATTTATGAGGTATATGGGCATGCTAAGTTGCTAGAAGATGTAAAAACAAGGGGAATTAGCCAGGTGTGAGGAGATTACTGAACTGCTGCTGAGGCTAATTAACAATGGTATAAACGTGTTGCAAAAGCATTTGTGGTGAGCGCACACGCACTATTAAGTTGTTGTTACATAATACACAATTCTAGTTCTTCTCCTGTTGCATAAGCGGTGCAGTGTTTGTGTTGCCTTATTGCTAACGATGTAGTATGCAAACTTTACTAGTACAGTTCATCTAGCGTGAATAAACGATCTCCTCTAGGAGTTTGTCCCAAAAGGTTCTCAGTTAGTGTGTCCGATGAGCACTTCGTTATGTAAATTGCTTAATGAAATGTCATGGCTGCGTATGGATGCAAGTAATGCCTTTTCGGTAATATTTATGCCAATAACTGGAACTGGTTGGCGTCAGGCGTCGAAACTCACATCGCAATGCGGAAATTATTATTTAAATGTTAATAATACTACAAACGGATGAGTAGATTTAATTGTTTTGCATTTATGTGTTTGCTGAAGCCTAACACGAATACAAAACTCACCAGCATTACCAGGGCACCACCTGAGGCTGAGCAGAGCGATAACACGATGACGCAAGCTCATGTTTGAAATGAAATACGCCGTGCTGTGAGATTTTGTTTGTTAATCCACGTAACCAATGTGAGTTCGAGATTGTGGTGCAATATTTGGCTTTGTGGATCAACGCCTTGAAAACACGAGGAATGCATTCTGAACAAAATTGAGAAAAGATGACAGTAAAGATTTCTGAAATTTTGTGAAACGCATTAATGCTTTACAGATTCGCCACAGCGAACCTCGACCCTACATTTTTTATATTCTCTGTCCTTACATTCTGTTATGTTTATATTTCATCGCAGATTGACAACATCGTCTATATGCATTGTCTTCTGATAAACTGTTGCAGTCAGCTGCCCTGAAACAGAGTAGGAGGGTTCCGTGAGCTTAGTTGATGAAACGATCCACAAATAACTAGATTTTCAAATGATGCTATTCATTTTATTTTGCTAATTTTGATTTTAATATACGTGTATTAATTGTTTATGGAATTTGCGATTGTTCGGTCAGATGGTGAACGAAGTGGAGTGATATTATAAAGGCTTCATTTTGTCCAAGAGAACTGTTCGTATCTTCGGTAAATAACAAGAAAATAATTATTTATACAATTCGGGCACATGGAGGGGACTTCTAATTTTATTTTGCTCATTGCAACTGAATAAACTGTACGAATGGAAACACGGCTAAACTGCTTTCGTTCCTGCCACTTTGATAATGCCGCCATAGGAGCCATTTACCTAGCATCAATTAACGCGTAGTGCACGGATCATAGGCGGTGCAGTTAGTCGATACTTTTCTGTTGTTTAAAAACGCGGCGGCTTTTGATTTCGCCTTCAGTTTGCAAATGGGTGTTGACGTGTTCTGCTTGGTTTTTCTGCTCTGCAATGCCTGCCTCGCAACGTCTCAGAGTAAAGAATTCACATTGGGCTCAAGTTATACGAGTATTTACATTATTTGGGATGCTGAGATCGACATCGAGTTTATCCACAAAATATTGATATCAGCTACCACGCTTCGTGAACCGCTCCAAATTATAAACCCTAAAACGGTTACGAAAATAAACAACTTGACACCCTCATGCGAGTTCAACGTCATCATTAGCATATTGGACATTCGATTTGGGATAACCTTTGTGATTTTTGAAGAAAGTCGGACAATTCGGACCCTGGATTTTCGTAGGTTGCCTTATTTATTATTTTATTCGACCCCAGAATGGCTTGCACGCTTGTTTAAATTTAGAATAGCTTCATGTTTAAGGGATATCTTTCCAGAATAATTCTTCATCGTGACGGATTTGGTGTGTATTTCGGTTTCTTTGGTCATATTACAAAACGTGCTCGACTATTTCTATTTTTCGCGGTGACATGCCCATCGAGGATTATTGCCCTGCACGCAAAGACCTCATATTAAAAAGAATAACGAAAAAATTTAGAAATACAGGAAAACAAACTTGTTCCGGTCTCGGTTGAGTCATTTATTTGGCCTTCACCACACAAAAAAAATTATTTCGTTGTTTACATCAACTTATCACCAACAGGAATAAATGATGTGCGTGACTATTGATTATTAATTGGCCAATGAGGTGTAAGGCAAGCGAATACATGCGCACAATAGACATTCATGAATCTGCAAAATGTTGGCACAACAGTAAAGGTATCTGAACATAATAAATAGCATTAAACGTTATTTTGTTGTTCATGATTGCCAGTCTCCATAGAAAAATTAACAAAAAATCGTTTAAAAAATTATCGCGGAACAGATTAATTAATATGATCTCCTTATCTCTATGCCTACAGCTGATTTAGGATTGCGATATGAAGTCTGTTCAGAGAAGCTGAGGTTGCGGTGGAATATTCCACTATCGGTTCCGCCCGAAGAGGTCCGTGGATTCTACATCGTGTTTATTCTGCGTTTCAAGGACTGTGTCAGACGAGAATCGACACATTTCGGGGAGCTTCAAGCTACCATTGAGGACATTCGTTCGAACGCTGACTATGAAGTGCAGGTCAAATTGATGAATGTCGAAGCTAGTAGCAATTGGACGATTGAACAGCTACCAAGTATTGCAGTGCATCAAATTGACTCGAATTCGATTGGTATTTCTGATTGAGCTAAAGACTTGTAAACGCTAACACCTGTTTGTTTTTCCACACTTCAAAGTATAGATTCTCAGGCTGTAGAAATATCGTCATAATGGCTTGTGTGCTCTCGATAAAATTGGTGACTGGAATGATTAACTATCAACGCTTCGTGATCAATTGGATGAACCTTTTTTTACCGTCGATTAAAATGCGGACTCTTGTCGTTTAACAAGCATTCATGTTCTTTAATATTAGTTTCAGAATGTTTGGTGGACATATTCATTACAACTACGATAACCTCTATCAATGTTGAATGGAAGCCCACCATCTTCTTGACAACATTAAAATTCGTCGAGGACACGAGGACATCTGTCTTCAATATTGCTGAAAATGGGCTTTCCGGGTCGATACGGATCTCCTCACTAACTCCCGATACATACTTCGATGTTCTACTGTTAGGAATTAGGCCCGGCGTGGGTGATCTGAATGATATCTTTCAATATTCAAGAAAGGTTCGTACAAAGAAATTAGGTGTGTTTCTACATTTGTGAATCTTTATGTTTAATGTGTTGCTGATTCAAGTTTGCCTAACCGTCTAATTTCAGCCCTTCACTTCCTATTTGTCGGGCTCGAAGACCAAATCAACGTTTCGTGGAATTCAACGAGGAATATACCCCCATTCGACATGAATTATATTTACGCCGTTTTTATTGTTTCGCTGCGTAATACATCACGTGTCTTTTGGCAGCCCGTGCAAGAGGGCCGTGCAATCCTCGACGAACTGCAATCCAATTGTACCTATAGCGTAGAGGTACGCTCTGGAAAATACGTCATGGGCACAGACTGGCAACAACTTTCGCTGGACGGAGTCTTCCATATTAGCACCCGTGAGTTTCCTTATTCAGAGTGTTTAGAAACAGGTCATGTTGTTCAAAGACTTGTAAATTAGAAAAGAAAAAGCGTTAGTTGCTTTAAACTGATTGGAGTTTTCAAGTTTGAACGAAACTTTCTCTCGGAAGACAGCAGTCTCTTTCGACCTTTTTCACTCAACAAGTCGTTAATAAACTCAGGCACACACTTTGATTCTCCGAAACAATCGATAGACATTTTCTATCCCTTGGAATGCATTCTCTTGTTCCATAAGGTACTTTTTGGATCGATTTGACCACAGATCTCACATCTATTACTCTCAAATGGAAGCCAAGAAAACTCAAGGGCAATTTAAAAATCCTCTTCGAGACGGAGCTTACAGCGTTCTGGGCAAATTCAAATGCAGCAGCTGGGTTCAAACGAATAGGTGATCTCCCTCCAGACACAGAAATCAATGTTACAATAAGCGGAACGTTGACCGAGGTGGGAACCGACGGAGAAGTGCAGTACTATCAATTCGAGACTCTGCAGACAAAATCATTCGGTATGCCACGCATTTGTGCCGATGTGTTCACGTTTATTGTTTACGATTGACAAAGAATCACGTGCTGACGGGTCATAACAAGTTATTTCAAGTTTGTGTTCCTGTTTTATTCCAGTGCTAGTGTCTGGCCAGATTCCAGGTCCGGAATTTTACAGCGTAAGGGTCCACAATGATGCTGTAGTGGCGAATATTGTAAAGGAAGATATTGGTCTGAAATGTATTATTTTTAAAAGCTTATCAAGTACAAGTCGCGAGTTTCTTCTTGGCGCCACTGGATAAAGGGTGTGCAAACAATTGATGTGTATTTTCTATCCCTTAGAATGCATTCTCTTTTTCAATAAGGTACTTTTCGGATCGATTTGACCACAGATCTCACATCTATTACTCTCAAATGGAAGCCAAGACAACTCAAGGGCAATTTTAAAATCCTCTTGGAGACGGAGCTAACAACGTACTGGGCAGATTCAAATGTCGCTGTCGGGCGGAAACGCATAGGTGATCTCCCCCCAGGAACAGAGTACAACGTTACTATAAGAGGAACATTACACGAGGTGGACACCGATGGAGAGGAAAAGTACTATCAATACGAGACTGTGCAGACAAAATCCTTCGGTATGCGACGACTAAATTCCGTTTACGTGTTAACGTGGTCGCCGAATAACCCGAGTAGGTTAAAAAACACGAAACCTTCACAAATAATCCTTCTTCGTGATCTGATGTTGAAAATTTACACTCTCCCATTACCACAATGACACAAATGCGTGTGATATTTTTAGATGCGACGATGCTTGGCCTCCGTGGATTAGTGATTTTGGGTCGTGTCTTGCTTCGCTGGAACCCACCAACCCATATTTTCGATACAGACATCTCGAGCCTTCGAATTATTGTTAAGGCCGTTTGTAAAAATTTGACCACTTTCCACTCAGAGCGACTGAAGGTGGGGCGGCTGGATCTGAGGTCCATGCCGACAAACGATAGTTGCCGCGCAGAATTCTTGTTGTGTCCTGAAGCCTTTGCCAATGAAGCTGTCTTGCTGAGAATTCGTCCGTTTGCTGTTACAATCATCAGAACAGCGCAAAAAGGTACTCCTGCTTTAGAGTTCTTCGTTTAAATCAGGCTCCGATAGACATATGCACATACGAAATGAGACAATCAAGTCATATCGAGATTGAACCCGTCAGAAGTCGGGGGTTGTCTTTCTAATGAACATAACGTCTTTAATTTTCTTTTTATCGTTTTAGACCAAACTCATTATCTCCTAATTATGATGCTTGATCTAAAATAATGATTTCACGCACACAAAATAAACACTTTGGTGGTGCGAACAATTCTGCATCACATATATTTTCTCCACAACATTTACTGATATAATCGATATTGTTCGTTTTATAATTAGACCGAGCCAGGGGCCGGGGTCAAGCGTGGCTACCGAGGGGTCTAGACTTGCTACCTGCGAGGGGGGTTGAAATATGTGCACGGGGTGGTGGTTTTGGGGCGTAAACGGCACGTTTGGTTGTGTGCTTGGATTATTTATGTCACTAGAATTGTCTGGATTTTTGTGTATGTCAAAAGCCATCAATCTAACGGCTGCTAGAGGTATTATCTGGAACGGGAAGTATGTTTCAACTTCCCTAACAGCAACGCACAAAAGTAAAACCTGAAAAAATAGAAAGGGGGTCGTTGTGTAGTGCGGTGGAGACACTCCGGAAAATTAACATGAGTTTTTGTTCACAGAGTCACAGCAACACGTGACAGGGTCCACTCAGTCAATTATAAAAATACTAAAAACCGTTACGGACTAACAGTGTCGATTTTTGCCAGCTGAGATTGATGCGTGTCGCTAACCCACAGCCCGACTTCTAAGCAGAGCGAACCCCATTCTGATTATTTTATCTTCAAATCTACCGATTATCCCACAGTGCCTCTTGCGCAAGCTCTTAATCCATGTGCCTAAAAAATATCTGTTCCCACATTTTGGCTTGGTCGCGAGATAACACCGATCGCAACTAAACGGTTTTGATCATTTTCATTGGGAGATTTTTCCATTGACCCGATTTCTGAAAGACGTCTTTTTACGTGGCACAGCTCATTGTGAGACCTATCCACTGGACCTATAGACTAGCTGAGCCGGCCACGTGTTTTTGTGGCTCAGTTTACACCTTCATCTGTTATATTGACGGCGCAGTCAAACAAATGCAAACCATAAGGTTACGTTATTGCGTATATTTCAGTTCAGCACTTCCACGATCCCCGTTTGATGGTTCATGTGACCATCGCGGTTAAACATTTGCTGACAACAAGTTAACGGTTAATCGACCTTAACATTGGGGTTATTTGAACTCGTTGTGAAGAATATTTTCTTGGTGGCGTCCTATTTAAACGTCTTTTGGTTTCGCCACAAAGAACATCACATCAGGGTAGCATTAAATTGTGTTTAACCGATACGGAGTAACGGGGGATTGCTCGCCTGACACATAAAGGGCGGTTAAGTGACCATTAGCCCGCATGCTATTTGATAAATTTATTGTCGAGCATTTTCCTTGTCCTAGTGCCCCCATCCCTAATAAAAGAGTCTTAAAGACGTCCAAGTATCAGCTAGGTTATGCTAGAATATCAAGGTTATCAGTCGGGTCTTTTCAAAGATTCACGAAAAGGACACTTTTAGAGTTTGATTTTTATTTACTAAGATGCTACCGTTTCTAATTTAGCAGACGAGTGTATTCTTTGAACATTTTTTTATATAATTTTCAAAACGTAACGGGAAGGCGACATCTATTTAGCAGAACGAATATCGGGTTACGGAAAATCGTTCGATCAACTTGTGTTTCGGATCTTATTAAGTGTGTACCTTGAGTTCGCTTCAATATTGGAAATGTTAAGATCCAGCACACGTTTTATTGTTTTTGCAATCGACCTTATCTACACGACGAAAAATTGAGAGATCCATGTATATTAAACTATTTAGTTCCAAAGCACTTCAAAAGCCGATAAAAATGTGTGCCGATTCTTAGGACATTAGTTGAAAGGGCCTCAAAACTCGAATGGTGCTGGCTGTTCCGACGACAATCCATGAGACTCTTGCCGTGCATGCCGCTGGTTTTTTCGACAACAGTCGCAATAGATTCTAAAATTGGATGCTGGTTCACCCGGCAACATTAAAAAAGCCTCTAACCTTGGAAAGTTCAGGTTGTTCCGACAAGATTCGAAAGAGCCACTTACCTTGGACGGTGCTTGTTTTTCAAATAAGAGTCGATACTGCATCAAACCTCTGATGGTGCTGGTCATTCCGAAAAGTGTCAAAAGAGCATCGATCATTTGTTGGTGAAGGTTGTCTTGACAAGATTCACCGAGCCATTGCCTAGTAGGATGCTAGCTGTCCCGACGAGAGAAAAAAACGCATATTGCCTTGAATGATGCTGGTTGTTCCGATAAAATTCGGCGAGCATCTTGCCTTGCATGCCGCTGGTTGTTACGACAACAGTCGAAAGACCCTCGAACATTGGAGAGTGCTTGTTGTACCGATAAGATTCGAAAGAGCCTCTAACATAGGATCGTGCCGGTTGTAAATTCTGTTAAAAGAGTGGACTAGCTGATGTCTGCAACTTAGCGATACTGAGTGGCAAGGCCATCGGAATGGCGTATTTCAAAAATCGATTTGATTGGGGCCTCTAGCTGCATTAGCTTATGTGTGACCGATGGTTGACTTGATAATTTCCTCTGGCTAGACGTTTTTTGGCCATACAACACACCCAACTGTAAGAACTTACATATTCCTCTCGTTGTTGCTGTCTATGTTCTACTTTTACCGTTACAACCCCTCGCGAAGTAACGACAGCTTTAAAACCGACTTCTCGGGAATATTAGAGATATGCTCTCTATCATCGAAATAAATTTCAAAAAAAGCGAAAATGTCAATATTATTTCAACTGAACGTAAGCAGAAATTCCTGAAAGTTCTTATTATATACGATTGATTCGGCCAACCTTTCTTGTTACTTGCAATCACTAATTTGCAAAGACGAGAAAAGAGCGCAATACAAAGTGCAGGAATAGCCAATGATATTACGATCTTTTCCCGAAGGTGTGTCCCAAATTTTAGTAAATTTAATCGCCTTAAAACAATAACCCATACTATAGTGTCACAGAGCAGGTTATCCTCTGTTTTCTTATAATCCAGCCATTATATATTGTATTTCACAAAGCACTGAGGAAGGTACATTCGTGCAATAATGACATTAATACAGCTCATGCGTGCAATCATTTTTCGTATTGGTTTGCATCTCTTAAATTTGTTCGAACCTGTAAATCTATACATATAGAGGTTTCTTATACCGTAAACAGAGCATAGATGACTCTGAATTATCATGTAAAACTTGTGATGTGTATGTGGATTATGTAACATTTAAGGCTTGATATAAATGAAATAAAGATCGCCCCCTCAGGACAATCAATGATGCTGGTTTGCCACTGTATTAATGCCAGCATCTATTCGCAAGAGTTTCTAAACTCGAATCTTCCACTTTTATCAGGTGTTTTTAAATGGTAGGGGTTTTATTTTCTATCGCCAACGGCGTCTTAGCTTCGAAGCGGATTGGTCAGATATATCGGGCCAAGTCTGTTGGTTCCCTGCAATGACCGAAGGCCGCAGTCGAATAGTATCAACACTGGTCGGGAGTTGCTGGAACTCTGTCGATACATTTTTTAGTTCCCTCCTTGTGACCTCTCATTCCATTGGCATGGTAGGCTCATCGATTTTCACGATTTTTTTCTAAGATTGAATGTTTGGAGCAGATGGTTGCCCACATTCCCAAGGGACACCTGTATCCGCTCGTTTCGTAGGTCTGCATTAAATAGACCGGCTCGAATGTCTTGATATTCTCGAAGCTGTTGTTCGCTGCCTCTCTTGTGCAAAACGGTAATCGTTGCATTGGCTAACCTAATAGGCATCGTTTTAGAGCACTAATCGTTGAGCTCGTACTGTCAGTCGCAATAACCGCGCTTTCTGTCGTCGAAACTCTCCCTATAAACGCCAGCACTTTGGCGTCGTCGTCGTCAGAAATAGAGGGCATATGGAATCTGACCCTGCAGTTAATTTGATCTACCGTATTACCTCCCTCTAGGTGGTTCGAACAGCTTCAGCAGAACAACACTAGAGAGGACTGGCGCTTTGTAAAGGAAAAGCGGCGTGCTCTCCTCACGATCGTCTACTGTGCAGTGTCGTTGAGCACCTATTACGTCTGGATTCAACCGTCGAGCCGTCCACTGCCCCCAGATTTTGCCACCTCAGGCGCCTGTGGGAGTCGCTAATGGCGAAACTCGTGTTTGGAAATTCTCTTGTGCCGTGGCGCTATCGTCTGGCTGTCTGCGTGCAGCTGGTGTGGCCAGACGTCTCGATCCAAATTCTGCAACAGATGAGGTCACGCGAATGCTTGCCGCCTAACACGTGTCTGTGTTATACTTTGGCTTGAAGAAAATGCAGCCTTGTTGTTTGACATTCGCCTCTCCCGATATTGAGAAGGCCCCAGTCCGGCAATGAGACGTCAACCTCCTCGACTGTCGAACGTAGAAGTCGGGAGAAACTCTGGACGGAGTGTTCGCCGAAATCGATGATTCGACTCAAAAATCGCCGAGTATTACTGTATGCAATCTGACCTCGAGAACAATATGCCCTTATAATTTATAATAATAATTATTTTAAGGGTATGATTGAGGTCGCGAAGACCAAAATATTAAGCAAACTAAATTAATAAGACAATTGACAATTATACATTCGAAAACCGTCTTTCTGTTCCCGCTTGACGTGTTGGAGGGTAAACTAAAAATCTGGAGACAAAAGGAATGACCGAATAAGGATATGCCGTTGTTTTTGTAGGCATTGAACGGTAGTGTCTGTCCCCGACTTGGTCGATTTTGCGAGAACACAATAAGCCAGCTTCTGATTGGGACATGGTTCGCTGCTTTCTCAAAGGTCATGCGCATCTACGTCTGTGTTTCCATCGCACTGGGAGCTTGCGTTTTCAAGGACACCGGCAATGGTGGTAATCTGGAGTGTGGATTCTGGAAGAAGCAGTCTCGAGCTGAACAAAAGTTGAAGACCCTGTGCAATAATTCGTGCTTTGTCGTAAAGACATTTCTTCGTACCGAACTGAAGATATCTGCGTTGATATCAAATCGTTGTAGATAAATGCTGATTTAAGCGAATTGGCAACACAACTAAGTATCCTTTCATCGTTGCCGCGTTGAACTTGCCTTGTTTTTAATTTATACCACTCCAAGTCTCTTAAAATTCGGATATTTAATGAATAAAAAACGATGGACACTTTAATAGACGGTCCCTTCGTGTCTCGAATTATTTTGACAAGGAATTAGCAGATGTTTTTTAATGCCCGGAATGTGAACACAACACCGCCAGTTTAAACGTTCACAAGGACGCTTGTGCGCCCTTGTGTAAAAATGCTATTGTGTCCCAATCTAATTGTTATATTGTCGTGATTCTAAATTCGTCGATACTTAAAACCACTAAACCTTTTTATGACATACTCGTCTAAAATTGGTAATGAAAGAGAACGCTAACCAAAGTATAATGAAGATTGTTTTCTTGATTTAATTATACAAAGGCACAACGTTAAGTCGGCGCTCGAGCGATCGTGGGCGGAAATCAGTTGGTGTCCGTTCAAATTAAAAGGGGCGTTTAAGGTCACTACAATATTGCGCCGCTAGGCGATTGCGTGACTTATTCCTAACGACCCTCATTGGCTTACTAGCCTTATTGTTCCCAATCCACGTTTAAAGTCGAAAATCACATCTCTATAACTCATCCGTGTCTTCTCTTTTCCAGTCTTTCGGTTGGGGGCGCTACGGGACTTTGTGGCTAGGGGGAGATCGCATATTCGTTTATGCATCGCAGTTGCTGGCTTCAATTCCAGCGCTGTGCGTCTCGTTTGGTCGCAGTTCGCTCAACTGCCAGTGACCCACCGCTGAGTAGAAAGTAGTCGTATTGTTGCACACGACCTTAACAATAATGCAAAGGCTGAGGATGTTCTAGTAGGGAAGATTTGTGGGCGAATTCCAGCGAAGTAAGGCACCATCTAAATACCCTTATCCACGAAGATCCAGCCTGCTCGTATATTTTAAAATAGCCAACGAATATTTTTGTTTTCCGATGAAGTGTTATAAAAGTAAGACTTGTTATCACATATATATATATAAAACCTTTCATGGAACAACATTTAAGCAAAACATAATTTATATTGATTCATTAGAAAATGCAATTTTGAAGAAACGTGTTTTAATCTTCATTTTCGTCATTGCAGAAGGCCCAAAGAGACGGCGGCTTCAGCAAACGCCGACCGGTACAAAATCAAATTATTGCCTTTATGTATAAACATCAATGTATAACTCAGGTGTACTAATATTTTCAATCCGTTCATTGAAAGTCGTTGCCAGTCAGTGCAGAAGACGGATTACCGCAGCGGACGTCTAAGCTGTAAGTTAAATTTTTGTTGTTATTTTTCGGGAATTGCCCGACGTCCATTCCGGTGTTGCCAGAAGTCACGTGAACTGTCATGCAACGAAACAATAACACCTACGTAAGAAACAAGTTAAATTTACAAGTCAACCATTACCATTCACCTTATCCGGGTCCGGCTTGCATGCCGACAATGTAACCACCAGTATTCCAACGCATGTTGCAATTTGGCAGAAGGCCGTTTCTCCACAACCTGTTACTGTATATCTCGGTTATATGCTTTGGATGCGCATACATTTTAGATCGACAGAAGAGAATTGACTCATTATCTCAGCATGTCGAATGAGATACATAGTTCTCTTTGGCGAAATAGCGCCTTCATGTTTTTTGACGTTTATTCTAGTGTCATCGCCCTTGAATAAGGGGCCCCTGATAAGCAAATCAGGTTTCTCAATTCTATATTTACCGATTTATATGAATACAACACCCCTTCCCGCATGCTTGATTTTCGTTTGTTAATTATAAAACACGCTTTATTTATTCCATTGGCAAATGTATGCGAGATAACAAAGACGTCGCTCCACCAAAGTCTTCATTTCGTGTGTGTGAAATCATTATTTCTGAGCAAGCATCATAATCAGGAGACGGTACGGTTTGTCGTAAATTTAAAAAAATGTAGATTAAAGATATTAGCCTGATGCACAGGACGCCCTCAAACTTCTGAATGGTTTAATCTCGATGTGACACAAATAGCGCGTTAAGTGCACATTTATGAGTCGGAGCCTGGATAAAAAAAATATTTAGTGAGTACCTTCTTTTGCTGTTCTGATGACGATAGCAGCAAACAGACGAATCCTCAGCAAGACAGCTTCACTGGCAAAGGCTTCAGGACCCAACAAGAATTCTGCGCGGCAAGTATCGTTTGTCGGCATTGAGCTCAGATCAAGCCGCCCCACCTTCAATCTCTTCGAGTGGACAGTGGTCAAATTCTTACAAACGACCTTGACATTGATTCGAAGACTAAAGATGTCTATATCGAAAATGTGGGTTTGTGGGTTCCAGCGAAGCAACATGCGACCCGAAATCAATAATCCCTTGAAGTCCAGCATCGTCGTCATTGGGGTAATGGGAGAGTGTAAATTTCCAATATAAGATCACCAAGAAGGATTTTTTGTGAAGGATTCGTGTTTTTTAACCTACTCAGATTCTTCAACGAAACCTTATTTTGCGTTAATCATTTGCAATATACGTGAACACATGAAAATTATTTCGTCGCACACCGAATGATTTTGTCCGAACGGTGTCGAATTGATAGCACT